>CM060255.1:43971224-43997799 GCA_030684275.1 Acipenser oxyrinchus oxyrinchus | reverse complement strand
AATTTGTGAGATCATGTTCATGTGTGAGAACATAGGACCTTAATGGGTAGATCCTGGGCCTGCTTTTGAAGAAAGTTTGTCCATATTTTATCTGAAAGAGATGTATTTAGTGCAATGAAACTAGACATTTAATAATAAAATAATTCAGAATGTTACACTTGCTTCAAAATTGAGTTCAGAGCTAAATAAAGCCTTCATTCTCCTCAGGGCATATCAACAAAGATGCTCCTTCATTTTCTCTGTTGGATTTTGGGAAATGATTCCATGAAATCACTGAAATGTGGGTTTCTTGCAAGAACAAGCTTGCTTATAATAAAGTAAAAAGACTGGCGTGAACCTACTTAACTGGAGAACCTGTCTTTGCAAGTCATACTGTAGCACAAATTAAGATTTGTTTGCCAAGCTATTCCCTAATACCACTGTTGTAGTGACAGACATAAAAAAAAAAAATAAAAAAACGCACAATGCTTAATTTTAATGTAATGTCTCTGGATGAAGTAAATGCTTTGTTGACTGGAACCTTTTAAAATTAATTTTAAGTCAATAAATGTGTTGATGTTTGCATTTAGATGCAACTTAAGTTCAACTAAGGAGAGTATTTTAATGTTTAACGTTTGATTACTCTTAACTGTTTTTTGTGATTCTAAAAATGACACGAGGTAGCTTTTAAAGAGTGCTGTAACCTTTTTATAAACCTTTAAATATTGAATTAAAAATGTTTTTAAATTTACCTTTCAAAAATTTTGTTGACAGATAAGTAAATTGGTAGGTTAGGTTGAAGGGAACTAAGACAGAGAAATCCTAAGGATCAAGAATCCAGTCACTTATTCACCAGTCACAAACGCATTGCAAGTGAGTGGATTCAACCATACATTTTATTTTATTTTATTGAAAACCTGGACTTATTGGTCACGTGTTTCTGACAATTCTCAAGCAGGCTACAATTACTGTAGCTGTCTCTGCATTCATAGGCGGCTGCATTTATTGAACCAAACGATGTACAGTAAGATACATACACATTTGATTATACATGTATATATATATATATATATATATATATATATATGTATATATATATATATATATATATATATATATATATATATATAAGACTGCCATTTTTTTTGTATTACTGTTACTAGTGAGTCTGAATACTAAGTTTCATTCATTGTGTTGAGTTTGAAAAATAGTCGGACTGACGGACACAAATAAAAGCTGTAAACCAGATTCATTCTCCTGCATCTTTTTGAGAACTTGTACTGTATAATAATTTATAGCACAATAGAGACCTTGAAACCACTCAGGGATGCTACATATATTATTTTTTTCTAAACACGCACTTACTATCATACTTATAATCAAGGGGCATTCAATGTATTTCATAAGGTACATTTGCAAAAAAAAAAACTGCACTCTTACTGTAAACTTTCGAGGGGAAGAATGGACGTTAAACCTGCCAAGCATTGTCTCCTGACAATGACATTGAAATGCAACTAAATCCTGTATTTTGGACCTTGATGATAATGCAACAGGTTTTCTGCTTTCCTTGCAGACACTTTTTCAGAAGTTAGAAGACCCCGCTTTCACTGAAAATGGAGTGAAGGACTGGAAAAATCTAAAGAAAAAACTTCAGAAACATTCGTAATCTGACACCTCAAACAGTGTTCTGAAAGGGGGCATTTGTTCAAACAGTCAAAGGAAGTAGGTTCTGACTGTAGCGTCACAGTTATCATATTCTTACAATACGGTGGTGTGTGAAAACAGACAGTATGCTACGAAAATATTTTACCACAAGTTCTGTAAAATCAGATTCGGATCAAGCTGTTTGTATAGATAACAGCACAACTCCATTGTGCTACAATTTTCCCTTTTCTCCCCACCCCATCACTTCCTTTAGACAGCAGGCACTCACAGCTAAAGATTCAGCAGTTGAGGTCGATGTTCACAAATATACTTGTAACCCCTACCTGGATTATCCATTTAAATGTATGTGCATACCTTCTTGAGTACAGAAGTTGCGTGGCGTCTGATGTTCCAGGGGGTATATCCTGAGTTCGTACAATGGTAGCAGATGTTGTGGTCCACCTGGTGAAAAAGTGACCCTGACCAGAAGAATCACCCTGGGCTACCATCACGTGTGCCATCACTCGTAATGAATAGGGCCAGACGAGGGGCAAGTGACGAGTTTTATTCGAACTTCAGCCCAACCCTTTACCCTGTAGTGGTTGCGGATTCTAAAATGTTAGTATTGCTGTAAGAACATTTGGGACCACTCTTCCAAATTTTGTGATGCACCCCCACTGGTCATTAACCCCGTCTGAAATTTGAATTTTTGGTATTTCAAAAAAATGTTTAGGCCGAAATAACTCACATGAGGGGGGTTCCAAAAAATCACCCAAAGATATTTTTAGATTGATGTTGATGAGATCTACAAGAATCAAGCAAAACATTTTGTTATCCGCGGATTTTGGGCAGATTTTTGAATTTGCATGTGTCATGCATTCGAGCATTGCTTATGGCCACTTTGGTGAGGCTAAAGTACCACATAGTCCTAACCGAACTGGCGTTATTCTTCAATTTTGCAGTGTCTGGGGTTAGATCTTGAGTAAAAAGTGACAGGGTGTGCTTCCAGTGGCTCGAGCTTGGAGCTGAGGGGTTATGAACTTGGGTGTGGAACTTAGATTTCTTTCTTACAGTGACACATTTATGGTCTAAGCTGAGCCCAGGGTGGTTTTTCTATTCAGGGTCACTTTTTCACTCTAGGTTGACCTTTGCCATGTCACAGCTTGAAGGGGAAATTATATATATACTGTATATAAAAAAAAGATTAGCATTTGTGAACTCAGTGGGCCCGAAAACCCCCAGGTGAATTTCTCTAGCAAAATCTGTGACGGTCGGGCAACGGCTCTGGTTGAGTTGGTAAGGAATGACCCATATAAAACCCAGGAATGCAATGGTATCAAAACTCAGTATAAATAGAGTCAAGAATACACATTTAATCAACTACTTTTATTGGCATTGCTTATGTGCAGACTGCCATACTAAGATGCATATCACTAGGTGGCTCCATAACTAATCACGCAGTGTGCAAGTAATAAAACTCAAGTGATTTTAAAACACTGTCCTAACGGCAGAAAAAGAAAAAAAAACTATGCTTCACCGAATGACCATTTCAGTGATATTGACTATATATACAAATATCACAAATAAAGTTTTAACAGCACATAAAAACTGTGTCAGAAATACAAACAATCATGCAAACAGTATTTGTAATAGAGATAAATAACAAGATCCTCTATGAAACACTGTAATGCAAATTATGACTGTATATAATACAGAAATAAACAATAAGAAAATTAACAAAATAACTTTAAAGACCAGAAATACATTCAATCACGTGCATTCACTATCAATGATTGCAAAATCGAGGACTCCCTGTTTTTTAAGATGGCACACTTTTTGCTGTTGTGGGAGCGACCCAGTAATGCAGAGTGATGAACACAGAATTGAATTACAAGCTCGAATGAGTTGACGTCAATAAAGTCAGTGCAAAAAAATGTTGAAAAGAACAGTTCTAAATAAACACTACTTTAAATGTTCCTGACTTCACCTTGTGGGCTCCACGTTTTAAACGCAGTATTTTTTATATTATACTGTATATATATATATATACATATATATACCATAAGGCCCGACAGGGTGTTCATATACGTCGAATATACGGATGCCTCATGGCATTGTGAGGCACAAAACGAAATCCGAGAAGTCTGTATATTCAACGTATATGGACGCCCTGAACGGCCTTATTGCATATATAATCCAGGTCAAGCTGTGGATTTGAAGAAAAAAAAAACATAGATAATGTTTAGGGCAAAAAAGTATTAGTTTTATTTATTAAATATCCTTACGCCAATAAAGTAGTCCCATTTATAACTTTGAACTGAACACTAAGTTAAGATGAGTAAATTAATTTTGCAAAATAAATTACAATGCACTCTGTTTATAAGAATCACATCCGTCCTGGATGACTTGATTCTTATAAGCGGTAGATTCTTAAAAGCGGACCGATATGATTACAATTAGCAAAAGCATGCCTCCCCGCATCAGCAGTTTAACCATTAGCGGTCCATTTATTCAGCGCATCTCAGGCGCGTCAGGTCCAATTTATTTTCACATGCGCAGTTTATTTTACACACGCTGTTTAAAAGTATTTTTTCACAGTAAAACAGGTTTAAAAGGCACTGCATATCAACAGGACACTCAGTACTGCATCTCCAGCCCTGCCCCACCCCTTGTTCTCTGTATTTTTTACATACCTCTTCATAGTCGTGCATAACGATAAATCATCTCCTGATCACTCGTTTTATCACCAAACTCCTCAATAATGCGATCCAACTCATTATTTTATTAATATAACATCTCAAAAAGCTCTGAAAATGTCTGTGATATTCTTTGGCTGGATGCGGAAGCAGCTATCTTGTTTGTTTGTGGCAGTGTTATCTCTGTGGTGCCGGGGCTATGTGTATTGCTCAGATCCGCCCCCTTTTTTTTCAGCTTCTCTCGGCTCCTATTGGTCTCACTAGGCCATCGAATGGTTTTCTCGGCTTTTTCCGGAGAAAAAACGACTAGAGACCTGCGCTTTACGTCTTTTTGATGATGTCAGACAGGGTCCGACATTGGACCGGAAAGGGAAATTTGTAATGTCGGACCTGGTCCGACATAGGACCACAAAGGGTTAAATACACTATACAAACATCAATGGTGCTCAATCACTGAGGACAATACATCAAAACAATCAAAACAAGTTCTCGTGGTAAAGCAACTTATATTATATGATATATATATATATATGTTATATGATCACGATTATGTTTACTCAAGGCTGCAGAATCCTATTTTACTAGAGTATACTTGAGAAGCGATCATCTCGTGAGGGTGCCTAGTTTATCTGCAGTGTCTTGTTACATGTAATAGCCTTTGAATTAAAATAACATTACAGTACAGTAATTTACTATCATGACTACCACTGCATTTATGCATTTGTGGCTTGTTTTTTTTCAGTTGCGATGCGAATCTCACAGTCTTTCACTAAGCGGAGATGCAAAGCTCGAACCCCTCCCCTCCCTCCCTCCCTGCAATCCCCTTCCTCTACATGCATATCACACAATAACAGTGCTGTACTCACTATGTATTCAATGAATGTGTAGTCACTTTATTAAAACTAATTTTCACTAACAGAGAACAAAAAATACCTGCACAATGCAGTCGTGCGTCCTTCTTTTTCCTGCCATGTCGACACACATAAACTGCATTCAAAAACAGCTTTATTGGTTGTCACATCATTGCACGTGATACATTATCGTATTCCATGCAGTCAGTTTGCCCTGAAATGATTCTTATAAGCGGATTGCACTGTACATCTGTATATTTGACATTGTGGACATTGCCATTAAAAAAATACACCAGGGGACAGAGTTGAGATGGCAGAGTTAGTATTGTTCCGTGTCACTGACAGTGCAGACACACTGTTTGAGCAGAACAGACGGGAGGAATAAAAATAAACACAAAAACGTCTCGGATTTCAGCAATTTTTGTATATGGTATTAACTGAAACAGATAAAGCATGGAAGTTCCGAAGCCTTGTGCTGAGTAATAAGAAAATAATGAATCCACAGGATCATTTTTTACTCACTGTCTTTAATCCAGGAAAAACAGTATCTGAATTTTAACATGGAATTCTCTGCGATTCAGTCTCTGCTGTAATGTACAGTCCCAATCTTGCAGAGTGCACAATAACCGCGTGGGGAACAAGTCTTGGTGATTAACTGCAGTTGAAATGGTGAGCGCAACCCTGCTTTTAATCCCGGAAACTTTAATAGTGAACTCTATTTTTTTCTAATCATTACTTCTTCCTTTAACTATACTGGGATTACGCTGGGTTTGGTCTCCCTACAACTGTATAGGTAAAAGAATTCTGAACAAAACACCCCCATTTATATTTTTGTGCTGTTGAAGGCAGAAAAAAGAAACTCTGCAACAGCTGGTGTTCTCACTCTGAAACTGCTGAGGCAGCAATTGCATGTGCAACAGATGTACAGTATGGGACCAAACAAAGCATATTTCTGTGATTTAATCTCTTCTGCCTTTCTTTCCTCAGCCCTCACAGGTTAATTTCCACCAGTTGCCATGAAGAGATTAATTAGAGGTCTGTTTTATTACATTATATAGTAGCCTCATACCTGTTAAACGTATGGAATCCTAATACAATGTTGCTGCCTCTAGATAGTGCAGCTGGCAGTGCAGATTACCATATGATCATTTCCAAAGCACAGAAAGAAGAAGCAGCCTTAAAACACAAGGCAAGTAGCTGTTTCTCAAAGCGGCCATGGCCAATTGTAGACATAAGCTTAGCGCCTGCATGAAAACAGCAACCAGTTACCGGGTTTATTGTCAAATTTCTCTTTGCAGCTAAATGGGTTCCCCCACAGTTGAATGATCAATTTAACTGAGATTAATTAAGTGTAAAACCAGTAGCATCTGTGAAGCAGTTTATTTGGCACAGTGAGCCAGAATCTGCTGGTACAAACCAGCTGTCATTACCTGTTTTTTTTTCACACCTGAAGCCAACAAACATAATATCATTTATTGCAACATTATAATAGTTCTTAGCTTTTTCCATATACATTGTTGAATTTAAAAGTATGTGCAAACATATTTTACTTTCCACAAATAAAAATTGACCAAGTGCAATAATAAAATAGATAACGGCAGCTGGTTTGCACCAGCAGATTCCGGCTCACTGTCTAACAACTATTGACTGGTGCTTTGAACTTAAATGCATGTGCAAAATCACTGTAATATTATTACCTTACCTTGGTTTTCATTGGTAATTAGATTTCCCTGGCAGTCTCGGTTACTACGTCAACATAAAGCTCAATCAAATTAAGGATTTAAGTTAGCTTATTGATAATCATTTGGGTCAAACTAACAGCAATGCAGCAAAGTTAATTCCAACCTATATTGGAATATATGGCTTGATAGAAAGTCAAAGTTCAAGATCAGCCTAGTAGCTGAACTTCAAACATTTAAACATGTTGGGCCATATTTTGAAAAGCATTTACTCCAGTCTTTAATTAACACCTATTTTTTTAAAAGAGGGGAAACACCTGTTAATTTCACAAAAATAGAACCAAACAACTGAGTTTTATACTATATGTGAAGTTAAAAACTCCCAAGATGTTTTGCTACTTATTTTGTAACATTACTTGATTTTTTAGGAAAATAGGAGTTAATTAAAGAATAGAGGAAACACTTTGAAAATATAGCCCCAAACATTTTAGACAAGGGCCCTATTCAGTAATAATACCCATGCTGTTAGATACAAAGTAATGTTTATATAGATATAGACACATGGATATTTGATGAAATGTATAAATTGTGCGCCTTTGGGCCTTTTCAAATAGGATGACAGATGTAAAGGCCCATTTACCCCTGATCGCTATGGAAACCTGCAGTGTTCAATGAGCAGAGTGCCCCAGGGTGTTACATGGCTTTTCCTATTGAATGATGTGCACGCAAGAGCGCTTCCTAACAGTCACGAGACAAGCTCTGAGCTGCCTCACCTGAGGTTCAAAATGGCTGACCTGCATTATCAGTGGGGTGGCTGCAAATTGATTTTTTCAAATATGGATTTGCATGACCAATACATGTGTGATAAGTAATATTTTTGTTGTCATTTTGGCTTTTAAAAACTGGTTATGATTTTTATTTTTATTTTTTTAAAGTGACCACTGTATTAGAAAAGGAAACATTGACTAATTGACTATTTAAGATGCTAAACCAAAAAAGTATCAGTAACTTTATTACAAAAATACACTAGTAGCGCATTTATACAAAAATTGCAAAACTCTTTTAAAGCAATTGTTTAATACACAGTGATACCTTGCCTGCTGTTGTGAAACTGCTCACTCCTAACAGACCGTGTTATAACTGCTAATGTACGTTACGGGGCGCCACGAGAGAGCGCTGTGCTGATTGAACGCACCCCTCATGGGCTCATACTGACACTAAGCTTAAGCCTGATTGTTTTGATATTTTTATTCACACATCCTGGAATTAAACTTAATGATCTCATCAGCGTTCTCCAAGAGAAAAGAGGATTTGTAGCAACATCATCAGTGTATCCAAATAATCCCCCGGAGGTGGGAACAGAAAACCAGCAGTGTTGTTGCAAGAGGGAGGACTGATCGGGAAAGCCAAAGTGTTCAAACAACAAATCCTATTTTTCTTCAAAACTGTTGCTGAGAGAAAAGACAGTGATTATAAGATGGGAAATTTGCCTGCAAATGAAAAAATGGAATTTGCTCTAGAAATGGTTTTACATTTAATGGAATTATCATTGGTTGTGTTTGCAAAAATGTATTTTTGCCACTATCTTATTTTTCTATGTATCATAACCTATGTAGGCGTATTTTGCATCCATTTTTTTATTGAAAGGGTAGGGTGACCAGACGTCCCAGTTTATCTGGGACAGTCCTGGTTTTCTATTAAAACCGACATTCTGCTCAAAATCTTTAAAATGTCCTGGTTTTCAGACACTTCATGTAACGTGACACACTCTAAATACAGAGTCAGAAATAGGTGATATTAAAAGGACAACAAAAATATAACTTATAAATATGAATAAGTAGATGGGTTTATACCTTCATTGAGACATGCATTTGGTTCACTGCTACTGAAGTTAATGCTGAGACTGGTGACACTGATGCTACAGATGGAACTGGTAAGAATGGTGCTGCCACTGCTGGAACTGGTAAGACCGGTGCTGCTACTGCTGGGACTGGTAAGACTGGTGCTGCTATTGCTGGGACTGGTAAGACTGGTGCTGCTACTGCTGGAATTGGTAAGACTGGTGCTGCTACTGCTGGAATTGGTAAGACTGGTGCTGCTTCTGGGACTAGTAAGACTGGTGCTTCTACTGCTGGGACTGGTAAGACTGGTGCTGCTGCTGCTACGACTGGTAAGACTGGTGCTGCAACTGGTAAGACTGGTGCTGACACTGCTGGGACTGGTAAGACTGGTGCTGACACTGCTGAGACTAGTAAGATTGCTGATTCTAGTACTACGACTGATAGGACTGCTGGGATTGTATGATGCCATGATCAAAAACACTGATTTAGAAAGCTTTACTTTAAATATAAAATGTGCCAATCCTCCTATGGCCTGATCTATTGAAACACTGTAACACTTCCTGCTGGGTCACCCCCTTGTCTCTGTGGACATATAGCAGGGCAAAGCCATTCAGTCTATTTTCACCCATCCTGCTACGAGACCAATCAAACATATCGAATCGATGCACTTTTTACGTTATGAAGCACAATATTTACTCAGTTATGCCTGATTTTCTTTCTCTTATAGTGTCACAATTTCTTATGAAGACAACAGTAAATAATGTAAGTAGTCACGTAATCAGCGTCAAACTGAACGAAACTGAATAAAACTGAGGTGAAAGAAGGTGCTACGACTGAAGTCAGTTACAGTAGCGAGTTAGGGGATTGCAAGAGGACGCCAACAACACCCTCTTTTATTTAAAAGCACAGCTGGTGCAGCACCACGAACAGCAACAACAGCACAGTAACACACCAGACAGCAACCAACTACCCACCGAGCGCTGCGGCGCTCACAGATATTTACACAAAGCGGACCAACTGAAACCCCCTAAACGGCGGGCTGGCGCACTGCCAGCTACAGTTCCAGCTTCCAGGGCGGGCTGGCACAGTGCCAAGTAGGGGAAAGGTCGCAGTGGTCCCAGTGCTTTAGCAAGTCGGTGCGCTAAATACACATGGCCCCATGCATTAGCCAGTAGACAGTACTGTATAATGCTATAAACATACGCCAGGTAGGGCAATACTTGGACAGAGCACAGTGTGCAGTTAAAGTGACGAGGAATAAATAAAACCATAAGCAACCTCCGCTGCCCGGTTTACACATTTTATACAACACATCAGTATTAAAAACAGTACTTCCTTGGATTTTTTTTTTCTCTAAATAATAATATACATGCATATATTTTAAAAAATGTTGTCGCCAAACAGTGAATGTATGAATAGAATTACCTCCAATTTTTCTAGCCCTTTGCATTGGGGCCATCGCTCAAAAATACATTACATGAAAAGTACTAAAAACTAACAGCTATTAGGCCTGATCGTTATATCGGGACAGGGAGAGGGGGAAGGCGTTGGCATTGTGCACAAAAAACATTGATTTATCATATATATAGCTAAACATCACACAGCATAAAAACAATATTAATATAAGAAGAAATAAAATCACTAAACATTGTTACCTAGAGTTGGCTTCTTCTGAAACCTTACCGAACCGTCCACTAAATAATATACTGGACTACTCCCTGCTCCAGTGTCCGGTTGTACTAAAGAGAACAAAAATTGGGATCGGATTCGAATTCACTGTTGTCGGATCATAAGAAGGTGTTGTACTAAGCGGATCTGGATCAGGCTCCACTGATCCCTAATCTTGATCCAGTTCTGGAGCTACACGCGCCGTAACTAGGGAGACTGACCAATGAGAAGCAGACATGTCTGTGTGGCGCGACTGATAAATGTGTATACAGCCTGAGATCACAGTAATGTTTACAAAGAAATGGCAAGTAAAAAAAAGAATATAAAAACAATAAAAGTGGGCACATTATTAAAAAAAATTAAAAATTGATATATTTTTGCACTTTTTCAAAAATGTACCTAGTCGATTTTTACCGAGGCGCCGCCTCTGCTGCCCCAATGTACGCTACACCCCTGGTTTAGCATTGTGAGCATTATGATGAGTCACAATTCCATCTTATAGACCAGTAGCAGCAATTGGTACTCAGACAGCAAGCCAGTGAAGCTTCTGGGAGTCAGGATGCTTTAAAAGAAAATACTGTTTTTCTTTTTTTTTTTCTTCTGGAGAAATGGAAGTATAATTGTCTAAAAAATCTAAATGTTCCAAATTGTTTTTCCTAAAAGAACTTGGAACAATGTTTACTGCGTTCCTTCAACAGAAAGTGCACAATGGAAAATAGTGAAAAAGTGAAAAAAATTATACAAATAATGTATTTTATACAGGAAAATGTGAGCTCTATGAAGTGATACGTATATATCAAGTTACATTTACTGCAATTATTGCGTTAGCTCTGTGTACTTCAAGTTCCGCGTGTGGCATTAATAAAAAGCAGAATTTCCAGCCTGGCTTTTACTTTACTCTTTGGGAATAACAACAAAACATAAACATGAAAACACATGAAAGAACTAATATTTTATGTTCCAGTTAAAGGGTTAATACGCATCATACACATGAGAGGAGTCATACGCAAAAAACACTCATTATCATATAATAGACGTATCCCCCCCTCCCAACTCAACACGACACGACCATCACGACAGTAAAAATAATGTTAGTGATCAGCAGATGTGTCAGCCGCACGAAGAGCACAGCGTGTGGTTTTCACTAACTCTACTGTGCAGAATAAATGATTTTTTTTTTTTTTATGGGTAAATATCGGGACTTTCTTCCTATGCATCGGGACGCGGGACATTTGCTAGGAAATTGGGACTGTCCCGACCATAATGGTCTGTTGGCACGTATGGCCTCTCAAAGCAATAAAACTACAGTATCAGAATCCGTTGTCCTGGATGTAGCCATTTTTGTTTTGTTCTTTTATTCCTCTAAAATTTTAAAGGTTTAAAATATCCGATTTTATAAGATATTTGTTCCAAATCCATTGTCTTGCCATTGCTATATAATGCTATTTTCAGAATAGTTTCATTATGGTACTGGTATAATGGTAACCCTTACAGAACAGGTATACAGTCAATTCTCATTAAAACAAACTCAGATTAAACTCATTACCTGATACTACACATTTTCGACATATTCCCTATCAAACTTAGCAGTCGCTTATTGTAAATTAGTTCTCATAATATGAATTCACTTAACATGAATTTCCTGTTTGTGTGAAATATTTTGGAGCCCTTCAAATGTAGTTTGAACAGCTGAGTGTAAAGGATATTGAGAAATGTATTAACTTCAGATGAGTGCCTCTTTACTGTATTTCAGTGCTGTTTTGGGACTACTGTTCCTGTGATGCATTTTGAGTTGCCATAGACACAGTTTTTCGAGTAACAATAGTACTCTCACATCAATTAATTTTCCATGAAGCAGCACAAATAATGTGCATTATCCTTGCAGACAAAAGTGGAGGTACTGGAAGCGGGGGATAATCCTCCAC
Organism: Acipenser oxyrinchus oxyrinchus; assembly: GCA_030684275.1. Lineage (NCBI taxonomy): Eukaryota > Metazoa > Chordata > Actinopteri > Acipenseriformes > Acipenseridae > Acipenser > Acipenser oxyrinchus. Next base: position 43,985,516 of record CM060255.1, on the reverse strand, counting down.
TGTACAAGAAAAAAGATTTAATTCCCGCAAACACTTTGACAACCATTCTGAAACCTGTGATACAATAACTCAGGCCTATGGAAGCAAGTCGTCAGCGTGTCCGATTTGTTCAATACCTCATGTTGAGGATGCCTTGCTTTTGTGGTTTAAAAATGCCAGAATAGAATCAGAATGGGACATGCAAATTTCAAGTGCAGTTCATTTGCAATGTTTAAAAGTTCACTTAGAACTGTATTTTCAATAAAATGCACAGTACTTTCAAATGTATAATACTTGTCATTGTACTGTAATTGAATTTTGATTTCAGTGGTACTGTAACTTCAATAAAAACTGACAGTATGCATTTGGCTTAGACACCAGATAATAGGAATTACTGATAAAATGAATTGTGTTGATGGTCCCTTGAAATTTGTATTAATGAGAGTTGAGTATTTTAGTTAGTTCATAATATAGTCCTGTATGTATATCTCACTTTCTCTTCAAACTTTTTATGTGAACCTGTATAATGTTTAAGAAGCACAAGTACACCAATTCAGTAAATTAGGACAAAACGGGCACACAGAAATTTAAAGAGCATGATTTTATTTTTATTGTTGATTATGTGACATGAAAACAGGCCAATGTTCCAAAAAACTTAATTAAATGTTCAGAATGTTCTGGTCTATTTTTATTGGTTTCTTGTTGATAAAAAATGTTTTAAAAAAAATAAATAACTGGTTCCATTAAACATAACTGCTGGAGTTTAGATTTTGAGTGGAATCATCATGATAAAGTGTTTTTCTATAACTGTAAAATTATTAGAGCTTAAACATATTAGGATGTTTATTGATTCTGCACGGTATCTAATACAGAAATAAATTAAAACTGCAGAAAAGATTATATGTGGATGACGTAGTAAGCATTTGTTTGCTATTACTAATGCGTTTTGTAGTTTAATATTAAATCAAAGAGGTGTAACACAGAGTTCAAATATCCTCCATGTGACAGTCTTAGAAAACAAGCAGCCTTTTCACAGTAAGGGACTGAGTAAGCTAATACTCTCATTAATAAATAGACTACCAGTAAACGATGCTGTGGTAATACTAAACAGACAAAGCCATACTCCCTCAGCTCACTTTAGCAGAGCTCTCCGTTATTGAAAACAAAAACAAAGTGGTTTCAGGGATTTATGATGAGGTGAATGAACCAGCAGGCTTGTCATTTTGTGAAGTGTGAAGAAAGGTCTTAAAAAGAACAAGCAGAAGGGCTAAAGGTAGTGTAATGGATACTGTTAAAAACACAGGTGACGGTACATTAATGATCTATGTTAATGATGTAAACAGTGGCTGATCTTTACATGTATGTCCCAAAACTCACAACCCTGCTCTATTGCAGACATTGTGTTACTGGATTTCTATTGTAAGTAGCTTAAATTTAAATGTTCATTGTTTTTACTGCACTCTTACCTTTCCATGTTTGCAATCATAAGTGGGGTTTTTTTTCATCAAAATAGTAAAATACAGTAGGGTTTTCTCATTTTGTTGTCTTTTTATAAGGTGCTTGCCCTGAAGCTGTTCTTGTTGTCAGCCATATACATCTATTAAATTGACTAGATCAGCCAGACTGTTGTTATGTTAGTAAGTGAACACTGTATCTGGATCGAGCTTCCTTTTCTATGGCAATCCAGAGTAGGTGTTCAGGAGATGGCACTGGTGGCTAATAACATAACGACGCAATCACTTTTATGTTTCAGATGTCTATGGCTGGAATCCAGAATGGATGAGCAACTTCTGAACTCGAGTCAAAGCACTGTACAAACACAATCAGAAAACATCTTACAAAAAGTAAAAAGACAGTAAAATAAAATATGAAAATATAATCTGAAGCTACTTAATAAAGAGGGTCAATTAATCATCCATAGGGGGAAATACTTGCTCGATTCGCTTTCTCATAGTGCTGTTTTGATCCGCAAATGTTTAGATTATTAAAATATATCTGTAAGGAGCTGCTGGGTAGGCACATCAATGTTGTTAACCAGGGGTGGAAATTGTTTTGAAAATTGGTGCTAAATTGTTTTGAAATTTTAACACCAGAGAGCCTACTGGTGCTAAATTATCAAACCTTGTCTTAATCAAGCCCCTCTTCCCATGCTCTTCAATGAGTTTTTAGTGTTTTGTGTTACAGTAAATATCTGCCACACGACACAAACCTTCTCTCCTGTGTATGTGGATGAGTGTATGTGGGTGATGTAAGTAGTCCAGACCCAAACTATCATCATCTATGTTTCCTAAGGAAGCCATTTTGAAAAGAGGTTTGTAACAGATTATAAAGTTATAAGTGTAAAAAGTTGTCAGGATGTTAACAATGAAAAGAAAAATGACAGGTCCTTTACTTAAACAGTTGTAGCAACACGTGGGGATGTATAGTGCTGTATTTTTGGAACCACGCTACTTACTATTTAAGACAGCAAGTTAACATTAACAATGGAATTCAGTGTTCGTTGTGACAGCAAAGATCACAGGTGGCGTTTATTGAATACCGTATGCCTTAAATACTATACTCTTTAGACACTGTAGCGAAACTATATCCATGTGGGGGTGTGGCTTGAGGAGGCTCGCGGAAGTGGCAGAGTTTTTTGCCACGAGACTGAGAGCTGTTAAGCAGTATTATCTGTGTTCAAAAAAAGTTGAACTAAAAGAATTTTATCTCTGTGTGGCAGGATGGCTTGCAGTGGTGAGGTGTGGTGACGTCACGGACCAGGAAGTAACTGAATCAAAACAATGGATGGGCGGGTGAAGCTGAATGCTACGGCACTCAGCTGGATTTATTAAATAAACAAACCAAAAACAAAAGATTTAAACAATAACAAAACACAAAACAAAAAGGCGCGATGGCCAAACAAACAGAAACAAGTATATTTTTAAATATAGCAATTGTTCTTTTTATATTCTCCTCGCTCTCTCTCCGCTCTCCCATGTTCTCCCGTACTCTCCTCTGTACACTCAACCCTGCAGCACGGACAGCTGCAGGTTCTTATACTCTGGCCGAGGGGTTAACTAGCTGTTAAGGATGCATGACTGTCAGCTAGTTAAATAAATCAGTAGCTGATCAGCCACGCATCCTCACAAAGTTTTTATAAATACAAAAATAATAACAAAAGACGCGGCGCTTTTATCCGCGCCGCAAACAAATACAAATAATAATAAATAAATACATAGGGGCGGGACACTCCGTCACACTCTGGTTTATTGTTCATGACATGGTGTCAGAAGTAAACGCTTTTGTTTGGCAGCCTAACTGAGTGAAAAAAAAAAAAAAAGCATGTTGAAATTTCACCCACCGGAGAATTTTGATTTCACTCAGCCGGCTTCATGGCCTATCTGGAAGCATCGCTTCTCAAGATTCCGGATCGGCACTAAACCCGATAAGGAAGAGGGTGAGATACAGGTCAATTCCCTTGTATATGCGATGGGCAGAGAAGCAGAGCCTATTTTCAATGCTTTTGCGTTTACCAATGGCGAAGATGCTGATGTTTACGATATAGTAATTCAGAAGTTTGATGAACATTTTGTGCCGAGGCGGAATATTAAACATGGAAGGGCCTGTTTACATCAGCGCCGTCAGACAGTAGGGGAAACGGTGGAAGCATTTGTAAGGAATTTGTATGAGCTGGCTGAATATTGTAATTTTGGTACCAGCAAAGAAGAGCAAATACGAGATAGAATTGTAATCGGCATTGCGGATAAAGAGGTCTCACAGAAATTGCAAATGGAATCGGAGCTGACGCTAGACAAGGCTATACAAAAGGCTCGGAACTCAGAGTTGATAAAAAAGCAGAACACAGTTCAAGCAGCGGCTAAAGATGTAGATGAAATAGCGCATAAGCATCCGCAGTTTAAACATAGCAAAAGCCAGAGAGATAGGAAATGGCAGGGATCTCAGTACAGTAAACCCAAACACAAAGGCCAGAAAGAATGTACGCCCCCTGCTGGAGCCATCGGAAATTGACGTGAACAGTCCTGGTGGAAAACTGAGATGTATGGGAAAATTCTTAGCTCTGACACAGTATAAAGGAGTAGAATACAAATTCTGGATTTTCGTCATAGAAGGAAGACATGTAAAATGGAGAAGTAGAAGTGTTGCTTGTAAAATGGGCTTAGTATACAGAGCTGATGCAATCAATGCTGATGTATTTGGAGATATTTGACTGTTAAACTGTGAGCCTGTGAAGATTGAACTGAAAAGCAATGCAGTTCCCTATAGTGTAACCACACCGCGCAGAGTGCCATTTCCAATTCTGCCCAGTTTATCATCCATCATACACCCAATGACTGACCTCCTGAAAAAAGATGCAGCATGGATGTGGAGTCATGCCCAGCAACAGGCATTAGACAAAGTTAAGGCTATGTTAGTAACTGCTCCTGCTCTAGCATATTATGATGCATGTAAACCCACAGTGGTAAGCGCGGACGCAAGCAGCTTCGGTCTTGGAGAAGCACTGTTGCAGCACCATGGAGACAGGCTTATCCCAGTAGCTTTCTGCTCCAGAACATTAACAGAGGCAGAGAAAAGATATGCCCAGATCGAAAAAGAATGTTTGGCCAGAGTTTGGGCCTGTGAGAGATTTGTTCGCTACCTGCAAGGCTTAGAAGGGTTTTGTCTTCAGACTGATCACAAACCTTTAGTGCCATTGCTCAACAGCCACGACTTGGACAGAGCACCACTGAGATGCCAGCGTCTGTTAATGCGTCTCATAAGATTCAATGTCAAGGCAGAGCACGTTCCAGAGAAAGAACTTATCATTATCAAGGAACCCTCTGAAGGACACTGAAGTTTCAGAAACTGCAGAAGAGGTTAAAGCATACATACAAGCCGTGGTGACCAGCAAACCAATGTCTGGACATAAGCTGGAACGGATAAGAGAAGCAACACGAAGTGACAAAGATCTCCAGATGGCAGTTAACTACACCAGTCAGGGTTGGCCTAGACATTTACAGCAGGTCCCCTATGTCTTGAAAGGACTTTATGCTGCACGTGCAGAACTATCTGAAGCAAATGGATTACTTCTTTATCAGGACAGGATCGTTATACCAGCCGTGCTGCGAGAAGAAATCCTCACTAGGATTCATGAGGGTCATCAGGGGCTGACCAAGTACCGCGAGAGGGCAAAGATGGCAGTTTGGTGGCCTGGGATTAGCACTGACATTGCTGAGAAGGTGTTGACATGTGAGTTCGGTCAAGTTAACTGGCCAACTCAAAGGAAGGAACCTTTGATCACCACACCATTGCCACCCGGGCCATGGCAGAAAATCGCTACAGATCTATGTGAAGTAAAAGGCCAGAAATACCTGTTAGTAGTGGAGTACTATTCTAGATACATATAACTAGCCCATGTGTCAGTGATTTCCAGTCAGCAGATGATCGCTAAGCTCAAAAGCATGTTTACTTGTTGGGGCATTCCCAATAATTAGTTACTGATAATGGGACACAATTTACCGCAGCTGAATTTCAGCGCAAGGTATGACTTCAGTCACACCACCACTAGCCCGCATTATCCACAGGCTAATGGAGCAGAGGAGAGGGCAGTGCAGACTGCAAAGAGGACTCTGAAACAGGAAGATCCCCATTTGGCGCTAATGTGCTACAGAGCAACACCACTTGCTGCCACAGGTGCGAGTCCAGCTCAGCTGATGATGGTACGCCAGATAAAAACCACTGTCCCAATGCTGGAGGAAAAGCTGAAGCCAAAATGGATAAGTCACGGGTCAGTGGAGAATAGAGATAAGAAGGCTAAAAAGGCTTATAAGCGGTTCTTCGACCGAAGACATTCAGCTAGAGCTCTACCTGAGTTACATCCAAGACAGAGTGTGAGGGTTAAGCTGGACGGTGAGAAGGGATGGAGAACACCAGCCGGTCTGAGGAACCAAGATGCAAACGACGTAAGGCAAAACCGCTGTCGGTTGTCAGAAGGCGGGCAGTCTACCCCAAGGTCCAGGTTAAGTTGTTCGAAGTTGTAAAAAATAAATAAATAAATAAATAATACTAATAAGAAATCAAATAATTTTAATAATTAATAAGTGTTATGTTTACATCTCAAATAAGGGGAGATGTAGTGAAACTATATCCATGTGGGGGTGTGGCTTGAGTAGGCTAGCGGAAGTGGGGGAGTTTTTACCATGAGACTGAGAGCTGTTAAGTAGTATTATTTGTGTTCAATAAAAGTTAAACTAAAATAATTATATCTCTGGTTTATTGTTTATGACAGACACCATTGGCAAGATTTTCAAAAGGTCATAAATGATAACTCCAGTGTTAATGAAGAAATCAGTATGCAGCATTGGTTTGGGGATTTTCAAGCGGTCGTTATGCCTATTTTGTTATTAAATAATCGTCCTAATGTGATTTCCGAAATTATTGTAGCAATCCGTGCATTTATGTGATGGTGTTTTGTGTACTGTATTATGTTCCTTTCCCCTCTGTATTCCCAGTTACTTGTTTAGCTTTGTCTCTGTGCCTGTCTGTAAAGTAGCCTGTGTGCATGGGGGTCTCCCCTGTGATTGGTTGCTGTTCGTCTGTGCCCATTGGTTCCAGTGTGCGACTGAGGACAAATCGAATGTATGTAAACTCCGGTACCCGATTACCATAAAGGGGCGGAGCTAAACTATAAAAAGGGCACTGCGATGTCAATGTGGTGTGTGTGGATCCAGAGAGCAGTCAGAGAGCAGTCAGAGAGCAGTAGACTCTGAGAGGGTACTTGGGGCTAGAGTCCTAAATAAAGAAAATACTTTTGGGATGATTTCAGCGTGTTGTCTCCTTTCTTTGCTGCCAACCTGCACAGAACGCTACATTATGTTGATTTACGAAATAATGTTAATATCGTAACAAGCAGTGCTTCTTGTGACTATTTCTTTTGTTTGCGTGAGAATTTAAAAACAAATCCATATTAATTGTCATAATTTATCAGGAGTTAATTTGCACTTGGAAAAGGAGGGTTTTAATTAACGAAACAGTATATAAGTCAACTTCAACAGATATTTAACAGACCGTGGCTGATGATACAGAGAGAGAGAGAGAGACAGGACCAGGGTTAATTCAGTATTTGTAGTTATTTAAATATTTAGCCTTTTCTATACTTGTTGTTATGAAGGAGATTTATTCACTTGTTTAGCCATTTGTAACCTTACAGAACGTTTGTTGTATTGCTAAAATGAGATACCGTTATTTACATGAAGTGTAATGTTACTACCAAGAAATTATCACTGCAACTGTAGCCTATTTGAATTCTGCATACGTACATTATATGACAGTTGATTTCTGTAGATTTTATTTGAATTCCACACAAGAACGAAGAACAGGCGTACAAGGGCACACAGATCCCTAGGAATGTGATCACTTTATGTACAATGTACATTTTCACCTTCACACGTTTGTATGCATATACAATTATCTTATAAAACTGTAAGTGTTCAGTGGCTACTTCTAATCATGTTGAGTTTATTAAGAGTACCAGAGACAATGCACGATTAGAGGAATTCAACAAGCAATTAATTATACACAAATTGTGTATTGGGTAGGGAGTTCTATCATAATTTTAAAAGCTTAATAAATATATAATTAAGTGTTACATACATGGTATACATGTATAATACAGATAACAAAACAACCACAAAGGGCACTTGAAACGTATTTATTTATAGCCTACAATCGTACATACTAATACAGACAAAAGTAGATGTCAACATAAGAAAATTAATTCCAACCAATATACATAGATGGCTTACATTATTTTTTTTTTCTTTTTATCCAAAAAAAGATTGCAAAATGCACATTAAAAGAGTTGTATATAGTACCCACATGCCAGATAATCGTAAATCAGCATTCTATATGTGAAGTTATCTAAATAAATGTACATTCTGCATGACAAAATGTACAATTTCAAATTAAATTTACAAATTATACACAACATAGATATTCCCAGTATTTTTTATTTCCATTTGGCTGCTGCTCGCTGGTAGGAGAGCCGCCTCCCTGTACGCTAGTTTCCATAACAGCGAATTACGCTTTCATTCATTTTTCTTGATGTCGTTAACATGCATTGTAATTAACGAGTTCCCTTTATCTAGTCATTGAGACAGGAAGTGATTTAGGTGACAGTTAAGCTTTGAATGAGAAATGCGTTCATTAACGACCTCATCGACTCAATTTCAAAGCATTAACTGATTGATTTTATTGACACATTTTGTTTGAAAATTGCTTGCTACTAAAGCTCTCATTACTATACCACGAGTTCGATACAATAACACTGTTTTTTGAAAATCCTGCCAGTCATATGAAAGTTAGTGAAAAGCATGTTAATATATATATATATAAAAGACACCGTATTGCTTTAATCTGTCAAACTCAATATTCAAGTAAGGTTTTTGTCCCTCGGTTTAGTTTCCCCCAGTGCTTTTCCATGCATCCGATTAGCCTCAGGCAACTGAATTCCTAGAGGTGCAAATTACCAGTGCTGCTCATTTAGCTCAGTGGTAGAGTGGTCGTAGTTGACCTTCACTCAATGATCAATGGCAATGCAGGAGCATGAATTAGGGGTGTGCAGGTACTCTGAATTTACAAGCAATTCCCTTTCACATGTTTTGAGCAGCAGGGTTTAAATAAAACAGAAATAAACAAACGAAACAAGAAGTTAAATACATACGAAAGATTTTCACAGGTTTGAAATATGTTAAAAGGAGTTACACCCTGGTATAATCATTGGTATAGTGGTACCAATGGTATCCCAAGGATATGAACCCACACGAGTACATTGGTAATCCATTGCAACACCAAGGTATTAATATCAGCACCACTGTACAGTATGTGGTACTGTACTAGGGTCACTGTGCAATATCCTTTGTGCTGCCATTGCTGGTAATGCTGTGGTCTGCTAATGGTTCTGCTTGGGTTTCTTAAAGGGGAAACCACTGGTTTAATAATGATATCCCAATGGGGTTGAACTTTTCTGTAAGAATTTTTCTGGTGTGTAGATCTTTTATCCCACACAGAAATCAGTAAGGGGGTAGCCCACAATCCAGGCTTGATCCTGACTAACCACTTCCTGGGGAATTTGTTTACCCATGAGGAAAACCAATGGCATATAAAAAGTTGCATATACAGTATGTTAAATGCATATACTGCAAGTCATATATCTTGCCTTATATGAATTATACCCTTTTGTACAAGTGTTTATGGGTTATTTTATATTAAACATATTGACGCAATCCAAGTGTCTGTGTGTTGTTTTCCAAAACCATTCAGACGGTCAGGGGATTCTTTTAATTAGGCTCAATTAAGTAAGGGGCCCAACTTTGCTCTTCCCTTGTTACTGAATTATGCAGCTCTCTTTCCAACTATCTGGAACACAGTCACTCAGACCAGAACGCCCCAAAACTCAGTCAATGCCTAATTTTACCTGCCCTTCCTAACTTCATGGCTGGCTTTAAAATCCCAGCAAGCTCTGCCTTGCCAATTGGTAACCAACCCCTATGCCTGCCAAATTAAGCATAACTATATATACAGGTGCATATTTAGCAGGGGTCCCAAACCCAATATATCATTTTGATTGACAAAGACTGCCAACGTTACAACACTAACCTACAGCACAGACCCGCATCAATGGTCTCAACACAACTAGGCCTGTTAATTCCTTAGCTGTAAACCTACTTCAAGGCAGCACCTACATGTCCCAATACGTTAAAATGCATATATAGTAGTCTATGTTAACAAGAAAATAGAATGATACATTTTTTGTTTTTTTTCCCATGTAAACTATATTTATTCCAATGCGTATTGCCTTGTGATTCATGAATAGTAATCACCAACAAATTTTACTATTTTATGTATATTTCTTTTTTGATGGTTTTTATAGTAACCTTCTGAACTGGCAAAGCAGAGCCTGCTGGGGTTTTAAAGCCAGCCATGAAGTTAGGAAAGGCAGGTGATATTAGACACTGGGACATTCTGGTCTGAGTGACAGGAGGACAAATCTCTCAAATCTGTCTGTCCTAGCTGAAAATAAACCCTAATCTCTCACAGTCATTAATATAGCTAGTTGACGTGGAATGGTAGTGATTTCTGCTGCTTGTTGTTATTGTGTTTTCAGGCAGTAGTCGTAGTAGTCGTAGTAGCAATGTTATCCTGGTCTCTAAACATTAATCCAATTCCTAGAGGGTTACCTGATCCCTCCATCAAGATTAATTATATGCATTACCACACGGCTTTTACCACACAACCTGACTGGTTTTAAACAGCACAGTGTGGTCTCCTGTTACATTCTAACAGGTTGCATTCAAATATTCATCTCAAAGAAAAAAAGGTTAAAATGAACCTTGTTTTTCAGTAGCTGTTATTCTTAAAATGAGAACTGGGGACTTTTTGAGTCTTTAATATTGAGTGAAAAAAATCTGTCAGTGCTCCAAAACTAGAAGCACCTTTGGTTTAATTTGTATATACATCAGCATATACATCAGCCTTCTTGTTGTTTATTTTTAGTGCTGTATTGTGCAGTGCACAGATGACAGACAACAAAGTTCACGGTCCAAACGATCCTTGTATTTGTTTTTATAATCCTGGTCATTTGGTGACCATAAATAATAATCCCTGGCAATACACATTGCACAGTGAAACCTTAGGGTTCAGTCCTGAAATAATAAACACATAAACACACACAGAACACAGACACGGTCACAAGTCCAAAGTGAGTGCTTTTTAACTGCGAGTGGTGAAATCCGATTTATTAGTGAACAGTAGTGCAGTGCTGTCCGGGTTGGTGCTGGCCTTTAGCGACAGCTCCCGATACGTGTTAGTCGTCTAACAAGAACAAACGTTTACAATTAGTAAGACAAAGCAAACAAACACTAAACACTCACGGTATATCACAGTCCTTCACGGTTCTCTTGTAACCATAACAAAGTAGCAGTTCACTCGGCCACATCCCCTTTTGTACGTTCAGCCACGCCCCCTTGGTTAGCGAGTGCAATCGCTTTTCCTCCAATCCGCTATTGTCACATCGCTTGCCATCTGGGACAATGACTTGGTGTACTGTGGCTCCGCCTCCTTTCTAGATGGCCGACCTCCACCTTTCCCTGGAATGAATTGTCAGACCATCCGGTCCGGGGCACACTGTTCCCTTTACACAGCACCCTCACAGGTCGGGAGGGAGATTTATAACCAAGATTCATTCTTTCTCTGTTACATGTATATTGTTTTGTTTTAAAATAATTTGTTACTACAGCAAAACTTATTATGAATGAGCCAGACCGTGTTTTAACATTGCAAAATCATTGTCGGGCTTCTGAAGGCAATATTAACTTCTGTGCTCAACTACTGTCGTTTTACCTATACCTTTTCATTGTGTCGCATGCGCAATTTGCCTTTGAAGCAGTTTAGGGCCTGTAAGAGTATTTGGGGGTGTAGACATTAAGGGTAACTTGACAGCACAAGCGTAAATGGAACAGATTTTTTTTAACTTACATTCAATGTAAAATATGTTAAAACAGCTTTGCAACAGATACCTAGGGTACAGTAATGTTTAGTACAATGCTTGCCTATGGCACCATCAGCATTTTCACTTAGTAGGATGGAGGGTTCTGACACCTGACACTGTATAAAATTGTGACCCCTCACAAATTTGGAAGTTTCACACAATTCAAATTTACTATGAGTTTCATATGATTACTCTTGGTATTTTTCAACCCCATATTTACAACACCCTAATACAGCCTCTAGTCATAATTTTAAAATATATCTATACAAGTCCAGTGTTCTTAGAACTGGCCCAAATGATTATGCAATGTGGAGTTCTGTGTAACACAACACAACTGGAGACACATTTATAAGTAGAATATTGATATATTTTGTTATATAGTCGGCTAGTCTTCTCGACTAGACCATGTTTTTCAGTAAGTCTTAGTCCTATGTTTCATTTGACTAGCTCAATAACTTTCACAGAGAGAAATTACCAAAGCTACTGAACTCAAAACCCCTTTCAAGGGGCTCACTTGACATTTGATGTGTCTGTTTCTAAATGTCACCTGAAGGATGAACTTGAGACAGGCAGAGATATCTGAAAAGCACCAAACGCCTACAGCTTCAGAAATGCACACAAGACTGTCGGTAATTCAAGGTAAGGGTCTGTCTAGTACCTATTAACAGTTCATATAACTTTTCTTTTGACCAAGTATATACCATTGTAAAGCACTTCTTCTTGAGCTGAGCTCATTACAGAATACAAGACTATAATCAACAAGCTGTCAACAAGACTGTCAACATGATTCAATGTCTACTTTAGTTTTAACATAGTTTAAAAAAAAAAAAAATTCAAATATATTTGCAGGGCTCCCACGTGGCGCATCCGGTAAAGATGCTCCATGTGGAGTGCAGGATGCGCCCTATAGCCTGGACGTCGCTGGTTCGAGTCCAGGGTATTCCACTGCCAACCGTGGACGGGAGTTCCCAGGGGGCGGCGCACAATTGGTCGAGTGCCGCCGGTTGGGGGGGAGCTTAGGTCGGCCAGGGTGTCCTCGGCTCACCGCACCAGCGACCCCTGTGGTCTGGCCGCGCGCCTGCAGGCTTGCCTGTAAGCTGCCCAGAGCTGCGTTGTCCTCCAGCGCTGTAGCTCTGAGGTGGCTGCATGATGGTCCTGCAGTGTGTAAAAGAAGCGGTCGGCTGATGGCACACGCTTTGGAGGACAGAGTGTGTTCGTCTTCGTCGCTCCCGTGTCAACGTGGGGGGTGGTAGCGGTAAGCTGAGCCTAAAAATAATTCCAGATTGAAGAGAAAATGATAAAAACAATTGCTGACTACTAAATTTATATACAGTATATTTATATATTGTAAGAAAGTGTAGTCCGGAGAGAAAACAGGACTACACCACCAAGAAGGACATGGTCTAAAAAACCCTAAGTTAATTGTTAATTGTTGTTAATTATGACCTGCACCTGGCTATCATTGTAAATTACAGCCAGGTGCAGGGTACTTAAGGAGAGCAGTCAGTCTGCTCAGGGCTGCTGCTGTGTGAAGAGCCCGACTGTGCGTCAGTAAAAGGAAGGGAACAAAAAGGTACTGTGTGTACGATTTTGGCTAAACTGTGTGTTTTTTGTGTAAGGGGGAAACATCTTAGCTGTCCTGTGTTAGACAGGGTGTTCCTGAAGTTTAGTTAGCACTCCAAAGTGGAGCTAAGTTTTTGTTTACATAATAATGTGTTTAATAATAAAAGAAAATTAGCGCGACCGCGCTGTAAAAATTTCCTGTGTTTGGGTCAATTTTTAAAGGGGAAAGAGCCTGAGAGAGCCTGTGTGGTGAGCGTCTCTGTTACAATATATACAGTACTGTGCAAAAGTTTTAGGCAGGTGTGAAAAAATGCTGTAAAATAAGAATGCTTTCAAAAATAGACATGTTAATAGATTATATTTATCAATTAACTAAATGCAAAGTGAGTGAACAGAAGAAAAATCTACATCAAATCAATATTTGGTGTGACCACCCTTTGCCTTCAAAACAGCATCAATTCTTCTAGGTACACTTGCACACAGTTTTTGAAGGAACTCGGCAGGTAGGTTGGCCCAAACATCTTGGAGAACTAACCACAGTTCTTCTGTGGATTTAGGCAGCCTCAGTTGCTTCTCTCTCTTCATGTAATCCCAGACAGACTCGATGATGTTGAGATCAGGGCTCTGTGGGGGCCATACCATCACTTCCAGGACTCCTTGTTCTTCTTTACGCTGAAGATAGTTCTTAATGACTTTCGCTGTATGTTTGGGGTCGTGCTGCAAAATAAATTTGGGGCCAATCAGATGCCTCCCTGATGGTATTGCATGATGGATAAGTATCTGCCTGTACTTCTCAGCATTGAGGAGACCATTAATTCTGACCAAATCCCCAACTCCATTTGCAGAAATGCAGCCCCAAACTTGCAAGGAACCTCCACCATGCTTCACTGTTGCCTGCAGACACTCATTCGTGTATCGCTCTCCAGCCCTTCAGCGAACAAACTGCCTTCTGCTACAGCCAAATATTTCAAATTTTGACTCATCAGTCCAGAGCACCTGCTGCCATTTTTCTGCACCCCAGTTCCTGTGTTTTCGTGCATAGTTGAGTTGCTTGGCCTTGTTTCCACGTCCGGAGGTATGGCTTTTTGGCTGCAAGTCTTCCATGAAGGCCACTTCTGACCAGACTTCTCGGACAGTAGATGGGTGTACCAGGGTCCCACTGTTTTCTGCCAATTCTGAGCTGATGGCACTGCTGGACATCTTCCGATTGCAAAGGGAAGTAAGTT
>CM060255.1:43943342-43970724 GCA_030684275.1 Acipenser oxyrinchus oxyrinchus | reverse complement strand
TAGGTATATATATATATATATATATATATATATATATATATATATATATATATATATATATATATATATATATATACAGTACTGTGCAAAAGTTTTAGGTAGGTGTGAAAAAATGCTGTAAAGTAAGAATGCTTTCAAAATAGACATGTTAATAGATTATATTTATCAATTAACTAAATGCAAAGTGAGTGAACAGAAGAAAAATCTAAATCAAATCCATATTTGGTGTGACAACCCTTTGCCTTCAAAACAGCATCAATTCTTCTAGGTACACTTGCACAAAGTCAGGGATTTTGTAGGCATATAGTCAGGTGTATGATTAAACAATTATACCAAACAGGTGCTAATGATCATCAATTCAATATGTAGGTTGAAACACAATCATTAACTGAAACAGAAACAGCTGTGTAGGAGGAATAAAACTGGGTGAGGAACAGCCAAACTCAGCTAACAAGGTGAGGTTGCTGAAGACAGTTTACTGTCAAAAGTCATACACCATGGCAAGACTGAGCACAGCAACAAGACACAAGGTAGTTATACTGCATCAGCAAGGTCTCTCCCAGGCAGAAATTTCAAGGCAGACAGGGGTTTCCAGATGTGCTGTTCAAGCTCTTTTGAAGAAGCACAATGAAACGGGCAACGTTGAGGACCATAGACGCAGTGGTCGGCCAAGGAAACTTACTGCAGCAGATGAAAGACACATCATGCTTATTTCCCTTCGCAATCGGAAGATGTCCAGCAGTGCCATCAGCTCAGAACTGGCAGAAAACAGTGGGACCCTGGTACACCCATCTACTGTCCGGAGAAGTCTGGTCAGAAGTGGCCTTCATGGAAGACTTGCGGCCAAAAAGCCATACCTCCGACATGGAAACAAGGCCAAGCGACTCAACTATGCACGAAAACACAGGAACTGGGGTGCAGAAAAATGGCAGCAGGTGCTCTGGACTGATGAGTCAAAATTTGAAATATTTGGCTGTAGCAGAAGGCAGTTTGTTCAGCGAAGGGCTGGAGAGCATACATGAATGAGTGTCTGCAGGCAACAGTGAAGCATGGTGGAGGTTCCTTGCAAGTTTGGGGCTGCATTTCTGCAAATGGAGTTGGGGATTTGGTCAGAATTAATGGTCTCCTCAATGCTGAGAAGTACAGGCAGATACTTATCCATCATGCAATACCATCAGGGAGGCATCTGATTGGCCCCAAATTTATTCTGCAGCATGACAACGACCCCAAACATACAGCGAAAGTCATTAAGAACTATCTTCAGCGTAAAGAAGAACAAGGAGTCCTGGAAGTGATGGTATGGCCCCACAGAGCCCTGATCTCAACATCATCGAGTCTGTCTGGAATTACATGAAGAGAGAGAAGCAACTGAGGCTGCCTAAATCCACAGAAGAACTGTGGTTAGTTCTCCAAGATGTTTGGGCCAACCTACCTGCCGAGTTCCTTCAAAAACTGTGTGCAAGTGTACCTAGAAGAATTGATGCTTGATGCTGTTTTGAAGGCAAAGGGTGGTCACACCAAATATGGATTTGATTTAGATTTTTCTTCTGTTCACTCACTTTGCATTTAGTTAATTGATAAATATAATCTATCTATGGTCCTCAACGTTGCCCGTTTCATTGTGCTTCTTCAAAAGAGCTTGAACAGCACATCTGGAAACCCCTGTCTGCCTTGAAATTTCTGCCTGGGAGAGACCTTGCTGATGCAGTATAACTACCTTGTGTCTTGTTGCTGTGCTCAGTCTTGCCATGGTGTATGACTTTTGACAGTAAACTGTCTTCAGCAACCTCACCTTGTTAGCTGAGTTTGGCTGTTCCTCACCCAGTTTTATTCCTCCTACACAGCTGTTTCTGTTTCAGTTAATGATTGTGTTTCAACCTACATATTGAATTGATGATCATTAGCACCTGTTTGGTATAATTGTTTAATCATACACCTGACTATATGCCTACAAAATCCCTGACTTTGTGCAAGTGTACCTAGAAGAATTGATGCTGTTTTGAAGGCAAAGGGTTGTCACACCAAATATGGATTTGATTTAGATTTTTCTTCTGTTCACTCACTTTGCATTTAGTTAATTGATAAATATAATCTATTAACATGTCTATTTTTGAAAGCATTCTTACTTTACAGCATTTTTTCACACCTGTCTAAAACTTTTGCACAGTACTGTATATATATATATATATATATATATTGTAACGGAGACGCTCGCCACACAGGCTCTCTCAGGCTCTTTCCCCTTTAAAAATTGACCCAAACACAGGAAATTTTACAGCGGTCAGCTAATTTTCTTTTATTATTAAACACATTATTATGTAAACAAAACTTAGCTCCACTTTGGAGTGCTAACTAAACTTCAGGAACACCCTGTCAAACACAGGACAGCTAAGCTGTTTCCCCTTACACAAAAACACACAAAATCGAACACACAGTACCTTTTGTTCCCGTCCTTTACTGACGCACAGTCGGGCTCTTCACACAGCAGCAGCCCTGAGCAGACTGACTGCTCTCCTTAAGTACCCTGCACCTGGCTGTAATTTACAATGATAGCCAGGTGCAGGTGATAATTAACAACAATTAACAATTAACTTAGGGTTTTTTAGCCCATGTCCTTCTGGGTGGTGTAGTCCTGTTTTCTTCCCGGAATACACTTTCTTACAATATATAAATATACTGTATATAAATTTAGTAGTCAGCAATTGTTTTTATCATTTTCTCTTCAATCTGGAATTATTTTTAGGCTCAGCTCACCGCTACCACCCCCCACGTTGACACGGGAGCGACGAAGACGAACACACTCTGTCCTCCAAAGCGTGTGCCATCAGCCGACCGCTTTTTTTACACACTGCCGGACCATCATGCAGCCACCTCAGAGCTACAGCGTTGGAGGACAACGCAGCTCTGGGCAGCTTACAGGCAAGCCTGAAGGCGCACGGCCAGACCACAGGGGTCGCTGGTGCGCGGTGAGCCGAGGTCACCCTGGCCGACCTAAGCCCCCCACCCACCGGCGGCACTCGGCCAATTGTGCGCCGCCCCCTGGGGACTCCCATCCATGGTTGGCAATGGAATACCCTGGATTTGAACCGGCGACGTCCAGGCTATAGGGCGCATCCTGCACTCCACACGGAGCATCTTTACCGGATGCGCCACGTGGGAGCCCTGAAAAAATATTTGATTTTTTTTTTTTTTAAATATGTTAAAACTAAAGTAGACATTGAATCATGTTGACAGTCTTGTTGACAGCTTGTTGATTATAGTCTTGTATTCTATAATGAGCTCAGCTCAAGAAGAAGTGCTTTACAATGGTATATACTTGGTCAAAAGAAAAGTTATTTTAATTGTTAATAGGTACTAGACAGACCCTTACCTTGAATTACCGACAGTTTTGTGTGCATTTCTGAAGTTGTAGGCGTTTGGTGCTTTTCAGATATCTCTGCCTGTCTCAAGTTCATCCTTCAGGTGACATTTAGAAACGGACACATCAAATGTCAAGTGAGCCCCTTGAAAGGGGTTTTGAGTTCAGTAGCTTTGGTAATTTCTCTCTGTGAAAGTTATTGAGCTAGTCAAATGAAACATAGGCCTAAGACTTACTGAAAAACATGGTCTAGTCGAGAAGACTAGCAGACTATATAACAAAATACATCAATATTCTACTTATAAATGTGTCTCCAGTTGCGTTGTGTTACACAGAACTCCACATTGCATAATCCTTTGGGCCAGTTCTAAGAACACTGGACTTGTATAGATATATTTTAAAATTATGACTAGAGGCTGTATTAGGGTGTTGTAAATATGGGGTTGAAAAATACCAAGAGTAATCATATGAAACTCATAGTAAATTTGAATTGTGTGAAACTTCCAAATTTGTGAGGGTCACAATTTTACATAGTTTTAAAATGTACAATTTGTGTCAGAACCCTCCATCCTACTAAGTGAAAATGCTGATGGTGCCATAGGCAAGCATTGTACTAAACATTACTGTACCCTAGGTATCTGTTGCAAAGCTGTTTTAACATATTTTACATTGAATGTAAGTTAAAAAAAATCTGTTCCATTTATGTTTGTGCTGTCAAGTTACCCTTAATGTCTACACCCCCAAATACTCTTACAGGCCCTAAACTGCTTCAAAGGCAAATTGCGCATGTGACACAATGAAAAGGTATAGGTAAAAGGACAGTAGTTGAGCACAGAAGTTAATATTGCTTTCAGAAGCCCGACAATGATTTTGCAATGTTAAAACACGGTCTGGCTCATTCATAATAAGTTTTGCTGTAGTAACAAATTATTTTAAAACAAAACAATGTAACAGAGAAAGAATGAATCTTGGTTATAAATCTCCCTCCCAACCTGTGAGGGTGCTGTGTAAAGGGAACAGTGTGCCCCGGACGGATGGTCTGACAATTCATTCAGGGAAAGGTGGAGGTCGGCCATCTAGAAAGGAGGCGGAGCCACAGTACACCAAGTCATCATCCCAGATGGCAAGCGATGTGACAATAGCGGATTGGAGGAAAAGCGATTGCACTTTCGCTAACCAAGGGGCGTGGCTGAGCGTATAAAAGGGGATGTGGCCGAGCGAACTGCTACTTTGTTATGGTTACAAGAGAACCGTGAAGGACTGTGATATACCGTGAGTGTTTAGTGTTTGTTTGTTTTGTCTTACTAATTGTAAACGTTTGTTCTTGTTAGACGACTAACACGTATCGGGAGCTGTCGCTAAAGGCCAGCACCAACCCGGACAGCACTGCACTACTGTTCACTAATAAATCGGATTTCACCACTCGCAGTTAAAAAGCACTCACTTTGGACTTGTGACCGTGTCTGTGTTCTGTGTGTGTTTATGTGTTTATTATTTCAGGACTGAACCCTAAGGTTTCACTGTGCAATGTGTATTGCCAGGGATTATTATTTATGGTCACCAAACGACCAGGATTATAAAACAAATACAAGGATCGTTTGGACCGTGAACTTTGTTGTCTGTCATCTGTGCACTGCACAATACAGCACTAAAAATAAACAACAAGAAGGCTGATGTATATGCTGATGTATATACAAATTAAACCAAAGGTGCTTCTAGTTTTGGAGCACTGACAGATTTTTTCACTCAATATTAAAGACTCAAAAGTCCCCAGTTCTCATTTTAAGAATAACAGCTACTGAAAAACAAGGTTCATTTTAACCTTTTTTTCTTTGAGATGAATATTTGAATGCAACCTGTTAGAATGTAACAGGAGACCACACTGTGCTGTTTAAAACCAGTCAGGTTGTGTGGTAAAAGCTGTGTGGTAATGCATATAATTAATCTTGATGGAGGGATCAGGTAACCCTCTAGGAATTGGATCAATGTTTAGAGACCAGGATAACATTGCTACTACTACGACTACTACTGCATGAAAACACAATAACAACAAGCATCACCTGCCTTTCCTAACTTCATGGCTGGCTTTAAAACCCCAGCAGGCTCTGCTTTGCCAGTTCAGAAGGTTACTATGAAAACCATCAAAAAAGAAATGTACATAAAATAGTAAAATTTCTTGGTGATTACTATTCATGAATCACAAGGCAATACGCATTGGAATAAATATAGTTTACATGGGAAAAAAAACAAAAAATGTATCATTCTATTTTCTTGTTAACATAGACTACTATATATGCATTTTAACGTATTGGGACATGTAGGTGCTGCCTTGAAGTAGGTTTACAGCTAAGGAATTAACAGGCCTAGTTGTGTTGAGACCATTGATGCGGGTCTGTGCTGTAGGTTAGTGTTGTAACGTTGGCAGTCTTTGTCAATCAAAATGATATATTGGGTTTGGGACCCCTGCTAAATATGCACCTGTATATATAGTTATGCTTAATTTGGCAGGCATAGGGGTTGGTTACCAATTGGCAAGGCAGAGCTTGCTGGGATTTTAAAGCCAGCCATGAAGTTAGGAAGGGCAGGTAAAATTAGGCATTGACTGAGTTTTGGGGCGTTCTGGTCTGAGTGACTGTGTTCCAGATAGTTGGAAAGAGAGCTGCATAATTCAGTAACAAGGGAAGAGCAAAGTTGGGCCCCTTACTTAATTGAGCCTAATTAAAAGAATCCCTGACCGTCTGAATGGTTTTGGAAAACAACACACAGACACTTGGATTAGCGTCAATATGTTTAATATAAAATAACCCATAAACACTTGTACAAAGGGTATAATTCATATAAGGCAAGATATATGACTTGCAGTATATGCATTTAACATACTGTATATGCAACTTTTTATATGCCATTGGTTTTCCTCATGGGTAAACAAATTCCCCAGGAAGTGGTTAGTCAGGATCAAGCCTGGATTGTGGGCTACCCCTTACTGATTTCTGTGTGGGATAAAAGATCTACACACCAGAAAAATTCTTACAGAAAAGTTCAACCCCATTGGGATATCATTATTAAACCAGTGGTTTCCCCTTTAAGAAACCCAAGCAGAACCATTAGCAGACCACAGCATTACCAGCAATGGCAGCACAAAGGATATTGCACAGTGACCCTAGTACAGTACCACATACTGTACAGTGGTGCTGATATTAATACCTTGGTGTTGCAATGGATTACCAATGTACTCGTGTGGGTTCATATCCTTGGGATACCATTGGTACCACTATACCAATGATTATACCAGGGGTGTAACTCCTTTTAACATATTTCAAACCTGTGAAAATCTTTCGTATGTATTTAACTTCTTGTTTCGTTTGTTTATTTCTGTTTTATTTAAACCCTGCTGCTCAAAACATGTGAAAGGGAATTGCTTGTAAATTCAGAGTACCTGCACACCCCTAATTCATGCTCCTGCATTGCCATTGATCATTGAGTGAAGGTCAACTACGACCACTCTACCACTGAGCTAAATGAGCAGCACTGGTAATTTGCACCTCTAGGAATTCAGTTGCCTGAGGCTAATCGGATGCATGGAAAAGCACTGGGGGAAACTAAACCGAGGGACAAAAACCTTACTTGAATATTGAGTTTGACAGATTAAAGCAATACGGTTGTCTTATATATATATATATATTAACATGCTTTTCACTAACTTTCATATGACTGGCAGGATTTTCAAAAAACAGTGTTATTGTATCGAACTTCGTGGTATAGTAATGAGAGCTTTAGTAGCAAGCAATTTTCAAACAAAATGTGTCAATAAAATCAATCAGTTAATGCTTTGAAATTGAGTCGATGAGGTCGTTAATGAACGCATTTCTCATTCAAAGCTTAACTGTCACCTAAATCACTTCCTGTCTCAATGACTAGATAAAGGGAACTTCGTTAATTGCAATGCATGTTAACAACATCAAGAAAAATGAATGAAAGCGTAATTGGCTGTTATGGAAACTAAGCGTACAGGGAGGCTCTCCTACTAGCGAGCAGCAGCCAAATGGAAATAAAAATACTGGGAATATCTATGTTGTGTATAATTTGTAAATTTAATTTGAAATTGTACATTTTGTCATGCAGAATGTACATTTATTTAGATAACTTCACATATAGAATGCTGATTTATGATTATCTGGCATGTGGGTACTATATACAACTCTTTTAATGTGCATTTTGCAATCTTTTTTTGGATAAAAAGAAAAAAAATAATGTAAGCCATCTATGTATATTGGTTGGAATTAATTTTCATATGTTGACATCTACTTTTGTCTGTATTAGTATGTACGATTGTAGGCTATAAATAAATACGTTTCAAGTGCCCTTTGTGGTTGTAGTTGTTATCTGTATTATACATGTATACCATGTATGTAACACTTAATTATATATTTATTAAGCTTTTAAAATTACGATAGAACTCCCTACCTAATACACAATTTGTGTATAATTAATTGCTTGTTGAATTCTTCTAATCGTGCATTGTCTCTGGCACTCTTAATAAACTCAACATGATTAGAAGTAGCCACTGAACACTTACAGTTTTATAAGATAATTGTATATGCATACAAACGTGTGAAGGTGAAAATGTACATTGTACATAAAGTGATCACATTCCTAGGGATCTGTGTGCCCTTGTACGCCTGTTCTTTGTTCTTGTGTGGAATTCAAATAAAATCTACAGAAATCAACTGTCATATAATATACATATGCAGAATTCAAATAGGCTATAGTTGCAGTGATAATTTCTTGGTAGTAACTTTACACTTCATGTAAATAACGGTATCTCATTTTAGCAATACAACAAACGTTCTGTAAGGTTACAAATGGCTAAACAAGTGAATAAATCTCCTTCATAACAACAAGTATAGAAAAGGCTAAATATTTTAATAACTACAAATACTGAATTAACCCTGGTCCTGTCTCTCTCTCTCTCTCTCTCTGTATCATCAGCCACGGTCTGTTAAATATCTGTTGAAGTTGACTTATATACTGTTTCATTAATTAAAACCCTCCTTTTCCAAGTGCAAATTAACTCCTGATAAATTATGACAATTAATATGGATTTGTTTTTAAATTCTCACGCAAACAAAAGAAATAGTCACAAGAAGCACTGCTCGTTACGATATTAACATTATTTCGTAAATCAACATAATGTAGCGTTCTGTGCAGGTTGGCAGCAAAGAAAGGAGACAACACGCTGAAATCATCCCAGAAGTATTTTCTTTATTTAGGACTCTAGCCCCAAGTACCCTCTCAGAGTCTACTGCTCTCTTACTGCTCTCTGACTGCTCTCTGACTGCTCTCTGGATTCACACACACCACATTGACAGCGCAGTGCCCTTTTTATAGTGTAGTTCCGCCCCTTTATAGTAATCGGGTACCAGAGTTTACATACATTCCATTTGTCCTCAGCTTCACACTGGAACCAATGGGCACAGACGAACAACAACCAATCACAGGGGAGACCCCCATGCACACAGGCTACTTTACAGACAGGCACAGAGACAAAGCTAAACAAGTAACTGGGAATACAGAGGGGAAAGGAACATAATACAGTACACAAAACACCATCACATAAATGCATGGATCGCTACAATAATTTCGGAAATCACATTAGGACGATTATTTAATAACAAAATAGGCATAACGACCGCTTGAAAATCCCCAAATCAATGCTGCATACCGATTTCTTGATTAACACTGGAGTTATCATTTATGACCTTTTGAAAATCCTGCCAATGGTGTCTGACATAAACAATAAACCAGAGATATAATTATTTTAGTTTAACTTTTATTGAACACAAATAATACTGCTTAACAGCTCTCAGTCTCATGGTAAAAACTCCCCCACTTCCGCTAGCCTACTCAAGCCACACCCCCACATGGACATAGTTTCACTACATCTCCCCTTATTTCTTATTAGTATTATTTATTTATTTATTTATTTATTTATTTTTTACAACTTCGAACAACTTAACCTGGACCTTGGGGTAGACTGCTCGCCTTCCGACAGCAACTAGGGGATTATTCTGCCCCTGATATAGCTGCTGTCCCTAATCTAATCTTCTCTGTAGCGCAACGGCATCTTGATGATTCTTCCACTCAATGTGGTCCTCACTTCCGGTTGTGGTGTCTCCGGTGGTGACGGAGCTGCAGTGGAGAGCAGCGGGTTAGAAGGAGTTGTTAAAGACTCCTCAGGTTCCGCTGCATCAGTCAGCTGTGAGGCTTCACAGGCACTGCGGTTTTGCCTTACGTCGTATGCATCTTGGGATGGTGGAAAAGTTGCAAATGTCTTCTGTTCCTACATAGTGTTGTGCCATTCAATATCTGTACCACGTATGACCTTGGTTCCTCAGACAAGCTGGTGTTCTCCATCCCTTCTCTCCATCCAGCTTGACCCTCACACTCTGTCTTGGATGTAACTCAGGTAGAGCTCTAGCTGAATGTCTTCGGTCGAATGTCAG
The DNA here is from genome assembly GCA_030684275.1 of Acipenser oxyrinchus oxyrinchus. Lineage (NCBI taxonomy): Eukaryota > Metazoa > Chordata > Actinopteri > Acipenseriformes > Acipenseridae > Acipenser > Acipenser oxyrinchus. The sequence continues at coordinate 43,960,863 of CM060255.1, read as the reverse complement.
TGGTAATCCCAGGCCACCAAACTGCCATCTTTGCCCTCTCGCGGCACTTGGTCAGCCCCTGATGACCCTCATGAATCCGTGCAGCATAAAGTCCTTTCAAGACATAGGGGACCTGCTGTAAATGTCTAGGCCAACCCTGACTGGTGTAGTTAACTGCCATCTGGAGATCTTTGTCACTTCGTGTTGCTTCTCTTATCCGTTCCAGCTTATGTCCAGACATTGGTTTGCTGGTCACCACAGCTTGTACGTATGCTTTAACCTCTTCTTCAGTTTCTCAAACTTCAGTGTCCTTCAGAGGGTTCCTTGATAATGAGATGTTCTTTCCCTGGAACGTGCTCTGCCTTGACATTAAATCTTATGAGACGCATTAACAGACGCTGGCATCTCAGTTGTGGCTGTTGAGCAATGGCACTAAAGGTTTGTGATCAGTCTGAAGACAAAACCCTTCTAAGCCTTGCAGGTAGCGAACAAATCTCTCACAGGCCCAAACTCCGGCCAAACATTCTTTTTCGATCTGGGCATATCTTTTCTCTGCCTCTGTTAATGTTCTGGAGCAGAAAGCTACTGGGAGAAGCCTGTCTCCATGGTGCTGCAACAGTGATCCTCCAAGACCGAAGCTGCTTGCGTTCGCGCTTACCACTGTGGGTTTACATGAATCATAATATGCTAGAGCAGGAGCAGTTACTAACATAGCCTTAACTTTGTCTAAAGCCTGTTGCTGGGCATGACTCCACATCCATGCTGCATCTTTTTTCAGGAGGTCAGTCATTGGGTGTATGATGGATGATAAACTGGGCAGAAATTTGCCTAAATAATTGATCATGCCTAACACCTGTCGAAGCTCTGTGACATTTGTCGGGCAAGGCAGCGCTGTGTTTGCCTTCACTTTGTCTGAGTCTGGTCTGATTCCATCTCCATTGATGATGTGACCAAAGTACTGTAGCTCTTTCTTTCCAAAATGACATTTGTCTTTGTTCAGCTTCAGTCCAGATTCTTTCATTGTGTGCATTACTGCACATAGAGTGGTCTGATTCCATCTCCATTGATGATGTGACCAAAGTACTGTACCTCTTTCTTTCCAAAATGACATTTGTCTTTGTTCAGCTTCAGTCCAAATTCTTTCATTGTGTGCATTACTGCACATAGACGTACATCATGCTCCTCAGGAGTCTTCCCATACACCAACACTTCATCCATCACGGCCACCGTGCCTTCAAGACCCTTCAAGAGCTTGCTCGTCTGTCTCTGGAATATTTCTGGGGCAGATGTGATTCCAAATGGCAATCTGCGAAAACAAAATCTGCCAAATGGAGTGATGAACGTTGTGAGCTTAGCGCAGCTGGGGTGTTGAGGGATCTGCCAAAACCCACTGGAGGCATCCAGTGCGGAAAATACACAAGCTTCAGACAGTTTGGGAGCAATGTCCTTCAACGTGGGCAGTATAAACCTCTCTCTCTTGACTGCCTCATTCAGACGTTTAAGGTCTACACAGATCCTCAGCTTGCCATTCTTTTTTTTAATCACTGGTACCATTGGGGCACACCAGTCAGTGGGCTCTGTAACTTCTTCCACAATGCCCATTTTCAGCATTCTTTTTAATTCTTCTTCAACTTTTGGCAGAATTGGAAATGGCACTCTGTGCGGTGTGGTTAAACTATAGGGAACTGCATTGCTTTTCAGTTCAATCTTCACAGGCTCACAGTTTAACAGTCCAATATCTCCAAATACATCAGCATTGATTGCATTAGCTCTGTATACTAAGCCCATTTTACATACAACACTTCTACTTAGCAAGTCACTTACATGTCTTCCTTCTATGACGAAAATCCAGAATTTGTATTCTACTCCTTTATACTGTGTCAGAGCTAAGAATTTTCCCATACATTTCAGTTTTCCACCAGGACTGTTCACGTCAATTTCTGATGGCTCCAGCAGGGGGCGTACATTCTTTCTGGCCTGTGTGTTTGGGTTTACTGTACTGAGATCCGTGCCATTTCCTATCTCTCTCTTGCTATGTTTAAACTGCGGATGCTTATCCGCTATTTCATCTACATCTTTAGCTGCTGCTTGAACTTTGTTCTGCTTTTTATCAACTCTGAGTTCCGAGCCTTTTGTATAGCCTTGTCTAGCGTCAGCTCCGATTCCATTTGCAATTTCTGTGAGACCTCTTTATCCGCAATGCCGATTACAATTCTATCTCGTATTTGCTCTTCTTTGCTGGTACCAAAATTACAATATTCAGCCAGCTCATACAAATTCCTTACAAATGCTTCCACCGTTTCCCCTACTGTCTGGCGGCTGATGTAAACAGGCCCTTTCATGTATAATATTCCGCCTCGGCACAAAATGTTCATCAAACTTCTGAATTACTATATCGTAAACATCAGCGTCTTCGCCATTGGTAAACGCAAAAGCATTGAAAATAGGCTCTGCTTCTCTGCCCATCGCATATACAAGGGAATTGACCTGTATCTCACCCTTTTCCTTATCGAGTTTAGTGGCGATCCGGCTGAGTGAAATCAAAATTCTCCGGTGGGTGAAATTTCGGCATGCTTTTTTTTTAAAAATTTTTTATTCAGATAAGCTGCCAAACAAAAGCGTTTACTTCTGACACCATGTCATAAACAATAAACCAGAGATATAATTCTTTTAGTTTAACTTTTTTTGAACACAAATAATACTGCTTAACAGCTCTCAGTCTCGTGGCAAAAAACTCTGCCACTTCATGAGCCTCCTCAAGCCACACCCCCACATGGATATAGTTTCGCTACAGTGTCTAAAGAGTATAGTATTTAAGGCATACGGTATTCAATAAACGCCACCTGTGATCTTTGCTGTCACAACGAACACTGAATTCCATTGTTAATGTTAACCTGCTGTCTTAAATAGTAAGTAGCGTGGTTCCAAAAATACAGCACTATACATCCCCACGTGTTGCTACAACTGTTTAAGTAAAGGACCTGTCATTTTTCTTTTCATTGTTAACATCCTGACAACTTTTTACACTGATAACTTTATAATCTGTTACAAACCTCTTTTCAAAATGGCTTCCTTAGGAAACATAGATGATGATAGTTTTTCATTGGGTCTGGACTGCTCACATCACCCACCTACACTCATCCACATACACAGAAGAGAAGGTTTGTGTCGTGTGGCAGATATTTACTGTAACACAAAACACTAAAAACTCATTGAAGAGCATGGGAAGAGGGGCTTGATTAAGACAGGGTTTGATAATTTAGCACCAGTAGGCTCTCTGGTGTTAAACTTTCAAAACAATTTAGCACCAATTTTCAAAACAATTTCCACCCCTGGTTAACAACATTGATGTGCCTACCCAGCAGCTCCTTACAGATATATTTTAATAATCTAAACATTTGCGGATCTAAACAGCACTATGAGAAAGCGAATCGAGCTAGTATTTCCCCCTATGGATGATTAATTGACCCTCTTTATTAAGTAGCTTCAGATTATATTTTCATATTTTATTTTACTGTCCTTTTACTTTTTGCATGATGTGCTTTGACTCGAGTTCAGAAGTTGCTCATCCATTCTGGATTCCAGCCATAGACATCTGAAACATAAAAGTGATCGCACCGTTATGTTATTAGCCACCAGTGCCATCTCCTGAACACCTACTCTGGATTGCCATAGAAAAGGAAGCTCGATCCAGATACAGTGTTCACTTACTAACATAACAACAGTCTGGCTGATCTAGTCAATTTAATAGATGTATATGGCTGACAACAAGAACAGCTTCAGGTCAAGCACCTTATAAAAAGACAAAAAAATGAGAAAACCCTACTGTATTTTACTATTTTGATTAAAAAAAAAAACACTTATGATTGCAAACATTATGGAAAGGTAAGAGTGCAGTAAAAACAATGAACATTTAAATTTAAGCTACTTACAATAGAAATCCAGTAACACAATGTCTGCAATAGAGCAGGGTTGTGAGTTTTGGGACATACATGTAAAGATCAGCCACTGTTTACATCATTAACATAGATCATTAATGTACCGTCACCTGTGTTTTTAACAGTATCCATTACACTACCTTTAGCCCTTCTGCTTGTTCTTTTAAGACCTTTCTTCACACTTCACAAAATGACAAGCCTGCTGGTTCATTCACCTCATCATAAATCCCTGAAACCACTTTGTTTTGTTTTCAATAGCGGAGAGCTCTGCTAAAGTGAGCTGAGGGAGTATGGCTTTGTCTGTTTAGTATTACCACAGCATCGTTTACTGGTAGTCTATTTATTAATGAGAGTATTAGCTTACTCAGTCCCTTACTGTGAAAAGGCTGCTTGTTTTCTAAGACTGTCACATGGAGGATATTTGAACTCTGTGTTACACCTCTTTGATTTAATATTAAACTACAAAACGCATTAGTAATAGCAAACAAATGCTTACTACGTCATCCACATATAATCTTTTCTGCAGTTTTAATTTATTTCTGTATTAGATACCGTGCAGAATCAATAAACATCCTAATATGTTTAAGCTCTAATAATTTTACAGTAATAGAAAAACACTTTATCATGATGATTCCACTCAAAATCTAAACAACTCCAGCAGTTATGTTTAATGGAACCAGTTATTTATTTTTTTAAAACATTTTTTATCAACAAGAAACCAATAAAAATAGACCAGAACATTCTGAACATTTAATTAAGTTTTTTGGAACATTGGCCTGTTTTCATGTCACATAATCAACAATAAAAATAAAATCATGCTCTTTAAATTTCTGTGTGCCCGTTTTGTCCTAATTTACTGAATTGGTGTACTTGTGCTTCTTAAACATTATACAGGTTCTGTAGCAGGGCAGGGCCCTGCCTGTAAATAATGTTGTTGTGGGGTGATTTGGTGGTGGTTGGCAGGGATGGGGTTAATTTCCTATCCCTGCCAAAATACATGTGAGAATGTGGCTGGAGCTAATTGAATCATTGATAATTAGGCTCCAGCCACATGCTATAAAAAGAGAAAATCCTTTGTTTGGTGGGGGGAGTTGGTGAGTGAACAGTTTGCTGGTGTGGTGCTGTACTTTTTTATTAAAAGTTCAAGTTTCAGTGAAGGCTCTGCCCAGCCTGAAAGTTTTGTTTTTGCTTAACTGTTTTATTTTTGCTCTGTGAGCAGTGTTTTGTTTGACTTTTTGATTTTCCTTTTGTTTATTAAAAAGCGCAGAAGCGTGTTAACTGCAGTTTCCTTGTCTCTGAGTCTCTTTGCCTGCCGAATACCATCTGGGCCCGCAACGCTACCCTGTCACAGGTTCATATAAAAAGTTTGAAGAGAAAGTGAGATATACACACCGGAATATATTATGAACTAACTAAAATACTCAACTCTCATTAATACAAATTTCAAGGGACCATCAACACAATTCATCTTATCAGTAATTCCTATTATCTGGTGTCTAAGCCAAATGCATACTGTCAGTTTTTATTGAAGTTACAGTACCACTGAAATCAAAATCCAATTACAGTACAATGACAAGTATTATACATTTGAAAGTACTGTGCATTTTATTGAAAATACAGTTGTAAGTGAACTTTTAAACATTGCAAATGAACTGCACTTGAAATTTGCATGTCCCATTCTGATTCTATTCTGGCATTTTTAAACCACAAAAGCAAGGCATCCTCAACATGAGGTATTGAACAAATCGGACACGCTGACGACTTGCTTCCATAGGCCTGAGTTATTGTATCACAGGTTTCAGAATGGTTGTCAAAGTGTTTATGGAAGTAAATCTTTTTCTTGTACAGTGGAGGATCATCCCCCGCTTCCAGTACCTCCACTTTTGTCTGCAAGGATAATGCACATTATTTGTGCTGCTTCATGGAAAATTAATTGATGTGAGAGTACTATTGTTACTCGAAAAACTGTGTCTATGGCAACTCAAAATGCATCACAGGATCAGTAGTCCCAAAACAGCACTGAAATACAGTAAAGAGGCACTCATCTGAAGTTAATACATTTCTCAATATCCTTTACACTCAGCTGTTCGAACTACATTTGAGGGGCTCCAAAATAATTCACACAGGAAATTCATGTTAAGTGAATTCATATTATGAGAACTAATTTACAATAAGCGACTGCTAAGTTTGATAGGGAATATGTCGAAAATGTGTAGTATCAGGAAATGAGTTTAATCTGAGTTCGTTTTAATGAGAATTGACTGTATACCTGTTCTGTAAAGGTTACCATTATACCAGTACCAAAATGAAACTATTCTGAAAATAGCATTATATAGCAATGGCAAGACAATGGATTTGGAACAAATGTCTTATAAAATCGGATATTTTAAACCTTTAAAATTTTAGAGGAATAAAAGAACAAAACAAAAATGGCTACATCCAGGACAACTGATTCTGATACTGTAGTTTTATTGCTTTGAGAGGCCATACGTGCCAACAGACCATTATGGTCGGACAGTCCCAATTTCCTAATAAATGTCTCGCGTCCCGATGCATAGGAAGTGTCCACCGATATTTACCCATAAAAAAATAAAAATCATTTATTCTACAGAGTTAGTGAAAACCACACGCTGTGCTCTTCGTGTGGCTGACACATCTGCTGATCACTAACTTATACAAAGGTAAGAACGCTTCATTATGTCTATTTTTACTGTCGTGATGGTCATGTCGTGTTGAGTTGGGGGGATACGTCTATTATATGATAATGAGTGTTTTTTGCGTATGACTCCTCTCATGTGTATGATGCGTATTAACCCCCCCAACCGCCGCCCCCCGAGACGAGGGTCCCGCTGAACAGTTTCCAAATGTTGTCGAATAAGAGAGACTAAAATCAATTTACTGGATAAACAAAGCAACAAATAAAATGAATAAAAACTGATTTTATTTTAAATGTGTAAAACATTTTGAAAGAGTACAATAATGCAAACTGTTTAACTGAGAGATTACATAAATAAATGAAAGAAATAAACTGGCTAACCATGTGCATTTTTATAATTAAAATGTTGAATTCATTTTTAACCAAGAAAAGACATTTAAGGGTTCCAGTTCAGCTTTAATGTGGTATATAAAAGGTCTATTTCTGAGCTTTTTAAGCCATTAATGGTTTTATACTATTCTATATACAGTACAATGCAACATCTCACTGTTCTGAAGATCAACATGACCAATATATATGAAAATTTAACTGGATCATAAAATATTAGTTCTTTCATGTGTTTTCATGTTTATGTTTTGTTGTTATTCCCAAAGAGTAAAGTAAAAGCCAGGCTGGAAATTCTGCTTTTTATTAATGCCACATGCGGAACTTGAAGTACACAGAGCTAACACAATAATTGCAGTAAATGTAACTTGATATATACGTATCACTTCATAGCGCTCACATTTTCCTGTATAAAATACATTATTTGTATAATTTTTTTCACTTTTTCACTATTTTCCATTGTGCACTTTCTGTTGAAGGAACGCAGTAAACATTGTTCCAAGTTCTTTTAGGAAAACAATTTGGAACATTTAGATTTTTTAGACAATTATACTTCCATTTCACCAGAAGAAAAAAAAAACAGTGTGTGTATTTTCTTTTAAAGCATCCTGACTCCCAGAAGCTTCACTGGCTTGCTGTCTGAGTACCAATTGCTGCTACTGGTCTATAAGATGGAATTGTGACTCATCATAACGCTCACAATGCTAAACCAGGGGTGTAGCGTACATTGGGGCAGCAGGGGCGGCGCCACGGTAAAAATCGGCTAGGTACATTTTTGAAAAAGTACAAAAATATATCTACTTTTTTTTTTTTTTAATAATGTGCCCACTTTCATTTTTAAGAGTGGCCTAAACTACCTGTTTTTATATTATTCTTTTTTTATTTGCCATTTCTTTGTAAACATTACTGTGATCTCAGGCTGTATACACATTTATCAGTCGCGCCACACAGACATGTCTGCTTCTCATTGGTCAGTCTCCCTAGTTACGGCGCGCGTAGCCCCGGAATAGGATCAAGATTAGGGATCAGTGGAGCCTGATCCAGATCCGCTTTAGTACAACACCTTCTTATGATCCGACAACAGTGAATTCGGTTCCGATCCCAGTTTTTGTTCTCTTTAGTACAACCGGGCCCTGGAGCAGGGAGTAGTCCAGTATATTACTTAGTGGACGGTTCGGTAAGGTTTCAGAAGAAGCCAACTCTAGGTAACAATGTTTAGTGATTTTATTTCTTCTTATATTAATACTGTTTTTATGCTGTGTGATGTTTAGCTATATATACGATAAATCAATGTTTTTTGTGCACAATGCCAACGCCTTCCCCCTCTCCCTCTCCCGATATAACGATCAGGCCTAATAGCTGTTAGTTTTTCATGTATTGTATTTTTGAGCGATGGCCCCAATGCAAAGGGCTAGAAAAATTGGAGGTAATTCTATTCATACATTCACTGTTTGGCGACAGCATTTTTTAAAATATATACATGTATATTATTATTTAGAGAAAAAAAAAATCCAAGGAAGTACTGTTTTTAATACTGATGTGTTGTATAAAATGTGTAAACTGGGCAGCGGAGTTTGCTTATGGTTTTATTTATTTCTCGTCACTTTAACTGCACACTGTGCTCTGTCCAAGTATTGCCCTACCTGGCGTATGTTTATAGCATTATACAGTACTGTCTACTGGCTAATGCATGGGGCCATGTGTATTTAGCGCACCGACTTGCTAAAGCACTGGGCCACTGCGACCTTTCCCCTACTTGGCACTGTGCCAGCCCGCCCTGGAAGCTGGAACTGTAGCTGGCAGTGCGCCAGCCCGCCGTTTGGGGGGTTTCAGTTGGTCCGCTTTGTGTAAATATCTGTGAGTGCCGCAGCGCTGGTGGGTAGTTGGTTGCTGTCTGGTGTGTTACTGTGCTGTTGTTGCTGTTCGTGGTGCTGCACCAGCTGTGCTTTTAAATAAAACTAGCGTGTTGTTGGTGTCCTCTTGCAATCCCCTAACTCGCTACAGTAACTGACTTCAGTCGTAGCACCTTCTTTCACCTCAGTTTTATTCAGTTTCGTTCAGTTTGACGCTGATTACGTGACTACTTACATTATTTACTGTTGTCTTCATAAGAAATTGTGACACTATAAGAGAAAGAAAATCAGGCATAACTGAGTAAATATTGTGCTTCATAACGTAAAAAGTGCATCGATTCGATATGTTTGATTGGTCTCGTAGCAGGATGCGTGAAAATAGACTGAATGGCTTTGCCCTTCTATATGTCCACAGAGACAAGGGGGTGACCCAGCAGGAAGTGTTACAGTGTTTCAGTAGATCAGGCCATAGGAGGATTGGCACATTTTATATTTAAAGTAAAACCTTCTAAATCAGTGTTTTTGATCATGGCATCATACAATCCCAGCAGTCTTATCAGTCTTAGTACTAGAATCAGCAATCTTACTAGTCTCAGCAGTGTCAGCACCAGTCTTACCAGTCCCAGCAGTGTCAGCACCAGTCTTACCTGTCGCAGCACCAGTCGCAGCACCAGTCTTACCAGTCGTAGCAGCAGCAGCACCAGTCTTACCAGTCCCAACAGTAGCAGCACCAGTCTTACCAGTTCTAGCAGTGGCAGCACCAGTCTTACTAGTCCCAGAAGCAGCACCAGTCTTACCAATTCCAGCAGTAGCAGCACCAGTCTTACCAGTCCCAGCAGTAGCAGCACCAGTCTTACCAGTCCCAGCAGTAGCAGCACCAGTCTTACCAGTCCCAGCAGTAGCAGCACCAGTCTTACCAGTCCCAGCAGTAGCATCAGTGTCCCCAGTCTCAGCATTAACTTCAGTAGCAGTGAACCAAATGCATGTCTCAATGAAGGTATAAACCCATCTACTTATTCATATTTATAAGTTATATTTTTGTTGTCCTTTTAATATCACCTATTTCTGACTCTGTATTTAGAGTGTGTCATGTTACATGAAGTGTCTGAAAACCAGGACATTTTAAAGATTTTGAGCAGAATGTCGGTTTTAATAGAAAACCAGGACTGTCCCAGATAAACCGGGACGTCTGGTCACCCTACCCTTTCAATAAAAAAATGGATGCAAAATACGCCTACATAGGTTATGATACATAGAAAAATAAGATAGTGGCAAAAATACATTTTTGCAAACACAACCAATGATAATTCCATTAAATGTAAAACCATTTCTAGAGCAAATTCCATTTTTTCATTTGCAGGCATCTTATAATCGCTGTCTTTTCTCTCAGCAACAGTTTTGAAGAAAAATAGGATTTGTTGTTTGAACACTTTGGCTTTCCCGATCAGTCCTCCCTCTTGCAACAACACTGCTGGTTTTCTGTTCCCACCTCCGGGGGATTATTTGGATACACTGATGATGTTGCTACAAATCCTCTTTTCTCTTGGAGAATGCTGATGAGATCATTAAGTTTCATTCCAGGATGTGTGAATAAAAATATCAAAACAATCAGGCTTAAGCTTAGTGTCAGTATGAGCCCATGAGGGGTGCGTTCAATCAGCACAGCACTCTCGTCGTGCGCCCGTAACGTACATTAGCAGTTATAACACGGTCTGTTAGGAGTGAGCAGTTTCACAACAGCAGGCAAGGTATTACTGTGTATTAAACAATTGCTTTAAAAGAGTTTTGCAATTTTTGTATAAATGCGCTACTAGTGTATTTTTGTAATAAAGTTACTGATACTTTTTTGGTTTAGCATCTTAAATAGTCAATGTTTCCTTTTCTAATACAGTGGTCACTTTAAAAAAAATAAAAATAAAAATCATAACCAGTTTTTAAAAGCCAAAATGACAACAAAAATAGTACTTATCACACATGTGTTGGTCATGCAAATCCATATTTGAAAAAATCAATTTGCAGCCACCCCACTGATAATGCAGGTCAGCCATTTTGAACCTCAGGTGAGGCAGCTCAGAGCTTGTCTCGCGACTGTTAGGAAGCGCTCGTGCGTGCACATCATTCAATAGGAAAAGCCATGTAACACCCTGGGGCGCTCTGCTCATTGAACACTGCAGGTTTCCATAGCGATCAGGGGTAAATGGGCCTTTACATCTGTCATCCTATTTGAAAAGGACCAACAGGGCACATACATTTCATCAAATATCCATGTGACTATATCTATATAAACATTACTTTGTATGTGTATTATTACTGAATAGCGCCCTTGTCTAAAATGTTTGGGGCTATATTTTCAAAGTGTTTCCTCTATTCTTTAATTAACTCCTATTTTCCTAAAGAATCAAGTAATGTTACAAAATAAGTAGCAAAACACCTTGAGAGTTTTAAACTTCACATATAGTATAAAACTCAGTTGTTTGGGTCTATTTTGTGAAATTAACAGGTGTTTCCCTCTTTAAAAAATAGGTGTTAATTAAAGACTGGAGTAAATGCTTTTCAAAATATGGCCCAATATGTTTAAATGTTTGAAGTTCCCAACCTAATTAAAATAACGTCAGCTACTAGGCTGATCTTGAACATTGACTTTCTATCAAGCCATATATTCCAATATAGTTTGGAATTAACTTTGCTGCATTGCTGTTAGTTTGACCCAAATGATTATCAATAAGCTAACTTAAATCCTTAATTTGATTGAGCTTTATGTTGACGTAGTAACCGAGACTGCCAGGGAAATCTAATTACCAATGAAAACCAAGGTAAGGTAATAATATTACAGTGATTTTGCACATGCATTTAAGTTCAAAGCACCAGTCAATAGTTGTTAGAAAGTGAGCCGGAATCTGCTGGTGCAAACCAGCTGTCGTTATCTATTTTATAATTGCACTTGGTCAATTTTTATTTGTGGAAAGTAAAATATGTTTGCACATACTTTTAAATTCAACAATGTATATGGAAAAAGCTAAGAACTATTATAATGTTGCAATAAATGATATTATGTTTGTTGGCTTCAGGTGTGAAAAAAAACAGATAATGACAGCTGGTTTGCACCAGCAGATTCCGGCTCACTGTGCCAAATAAACTGCTTCACAGATGCTACTGGTTTTACACTTAATTAATCTCAGTTAAATTGATCATTCAACTGTGGGGGAACCCATTTAGCTGCAAAGAGAAATTTGACAATAAACCCGGTAATTGGTTGCTGTTTTCATGCAGGCGCTAAGCTTATATCTACAATTGGCCATGGCCGCTTTGAGAAACAGCTACTTGCCTTGTGTTTTAAGGCTTCTTCTTCTTTCTGTGCTTTGGAAATGATCATATGGTAATCTGCACTGCCAGCTGCACTATCTAGAGGCAGCAACATTGTATTAGGATTCCATATGTTTAACATGTATGAGGCTACTATATAATGTAATAAAACAGACCTCTAATTAATCTCTTCATGGCAACTGGTGGAAATGAACCTGTGAGGGCTGAGGAAAGAAAGGCAGAAGAGATTGAATCACAGAAATATGCTTTGTTTGGTCCCATACTGTACATCTGTTGCACATGCAATTGCTGCCTCAGCAGTTTCAGAGTGAGAACACCAGCTGTTGCAGGGTTTCTTTTTTCTGCCTTCAACAGCACAAAAATATAAATGGGGGTGTTTTGTTCAGAATTTTCTTTTACCTATACAGTTGTAGGGAGACCAAACCCAGCGTAATCCCAGTATAGTTAAAGGAAGAAGTAATGATTAGAAAAAAATTGAGTTTACTATTAAAGTTTCCGGGATTAAAAGCAGGGTTGCGCTCACCATTTCAACTGCAGTTAATCACCAAGACTTGTTCCCCATGCGGTTATTGTGCACTCTGCAAGATTGGGACTGTACAGTACAGCAGAGACTGAATCGCAGAGAATTCCATCTTAAAATTCAGATACTGTTTTTCCTGGATTAAAGACAGTGTGTAAAAAATGATCCTGTAGATTCATTATTTTCTTATTATTCAGCACAAGGCTTCGGAACTTCCATGCTTTATCTGTTTCAGTTAATACCATATACAAAAATTACTGAAATCCGAGACGTTTTTGTGTTTATTTTTATTCCTCCCGTCTGTTCTGCTCAAACAGTGTGTCTGCACTGTCAGTGACACGGAACAATACTAACTCTGCCATCTCAACTCTGTCCCCTGGTGTATTTTTTTAATGGCAATGTCCACAATGTCAAATATACAGATGTACAGTGCAATCCGCTTATAAGAATCATTTCAGGGCAAACTGACTGCATGGAATACGATAATGTATCACGTGCAATGATGTGACAACCAATAAAGCTGTTTTGAATGCAGTTTATGTGTGTCGACATGGCAGGAAAAAGAAAGACGCACGACTGCATTGTGCAGGTATTTTTGTTCTCTGTTAGTGAAAATTAGTTTTAATAAAGTGACTACACATTCATTGAATACATAGTGAGTACAGCACTGTTATTGTGTGATATGCATGTAGAGGAAGGGGATTGCAAAAGGGAGGGAGGGAGGGAGGGGGGGGGGGGGTTCGGAGCTTTGCATCTCCGCTTAGTGAAAGACTGTGAGATTCGCATCGCAACTGAAAAAAAACAAGCCACAAATGCATAAATGCAGTGGGAGTCATGATAGTAAATTACTGTACTGTAATGTTATTTTAATAGCATTACAAAGGCTATTACGTGTAACAAGACACTGCAGATAAACTAGGACCCTCACGAGATGATCGCTTCTCAAGTATACTCTAGTAAAATAGGATTCTGCAGCCTTTACCACGAGAACTTGTTTTGATTGTTTTGATGTATTGTCCTAAGTGATTGAGCACCATTGATGTTTGTATAGTGTATTTAACCCTTTGTGGTCCTATGTCGGACCAGGTCCGACATTACAAATTTCCCTTTCCGGTCCAATGTCGGACCCTGTCTGACATCATCAAAAGACGTAAAGCGCAGGTCTCTAGTCGTTTTTTCTCCGGAAAAAGCCGAGAAAACCATTCGATGGCCTAGTGAGACCAATAGGAGCCGAGAGAAGCTGAAAAAAAAGGGGGCGGATCTGAGCAATACACATAGCCCCGGCACCACAGAGATAACACTGCCACAAACAAACAAGATAGCTGCTTCCGCATCCAGCGCTCAAAGAATATCACAGACATTTTCAGAGCTTTTTGAGATGTTATATTAATAAAATAATGAGTTGGATTGCATTATTGAGGAGTTTGGTGATAAAACGAGTGATCAGGAGATGATTTATCAGTATGCACGACTATGAAGAGGTATGTAAAAAATACAGAGAACAAGGGGTGGGGCAGGGCTGGAGATGCAGTACTGGGTGTCCTGTTGATATGCAGTGCCTTTTAAACCTGTTTTACTGTGAAAAAATACTTTTAAACAGCGTGTGTAAAATAAACTGCGCATGTGAAAATAAATTGGACCTGACGCGCCTGAGATGCGCTGAATAAATGGACCGTTAATGGTTAAACTGCTGATGCGGGGAGGCATGCTTTTGCTAATTGTAATCATATCGGTCCGCTTTTAAGAATCTACCGCTTATAAGAATCAAATCATTCGGTGAAGCATAGTTTTTTTCTTTTTCTGCCGTTAGGACAGTGTTTTAAAATCACTCGAGTTTTATTACTTGCACACTGCGTGATTAGTTATGGAGCCACCTAGTGATATGCATCTTAGTATGGCAGTCTGCACATAAGCAATGCAAATAAAAATAGTTGATTAAATGTGTATTCTTGACTCTATTTATACTGAGTTTTGATACCATTGCATTCCTGGGTTTTATATGGGTCATTCCTTACCAATTCAACCAGAGCCGTTGCCCGACCGTCACAGATTTTGCTAGAGAAATTCACCTGGGGGTTTTCGGGCCCACTGAGTTCACAAATGCTAATCTTATATATATATATATATATATATATATATATATATATATATATATATATATATATATATATATAATTTCCCCTTCAAGCTGTGACATGGCAAAGGTCAACCTAAAGTGAAAAAGTGACCCTGAACAGAAAAATCACCCTGGGCTCAGCTTAGACACTACCATAAATGTGTCACTGTAAGAAAGAAATCTAAGTTCCACACCCAAGTTCATAACCCCTCAGCTCCAAGCTAGTGCCACTGGAAGCACACCCTGTCACTTTTTACTCAAGATCTAACCCCAGAAAATGAAAATTGAAGAATAATGCCAGTTTGGTTAGGACTATGTGGTACTTTAGCCTCACCAAAGTGGCCATAAGCAATGCTCGAATGCATGACACATGCAACTTCAAAAATCTGCCCAAAATCCGCGGATAACAAAATGTTTTGCTTGATTCTTGTAGATCTCATCAACATCAATCTAAAAATATCTTTGGGTGATTTTTGGAACCCCCTCACGTGAGTTATTTCGCCTAAACTTTTTTGAAATACCAAAAATTCAAATTTCAGAGGGGGTTAATGACCAGTGGGGGGGCTTCACAAAATTTGGAAGAGTGGTCCCAAATGTTCTACAGCAATACTAACATTTTAGAATCCGCAACCCCTACAGGGTAAAGGGTTGGGCTGAAGTTCGAATAAAACTCGTCACTTGCCCCTCGTCTGGCCCTATTCATTACGAGTCGAACGAGGAGCTACACATGATGGTAGCATCTAAGTTGAGCCCAGGGTGATTCTTCTGGTCAGGGTCACTTTTTCACCAGTTGGACCACAACATCTGCTACCATTGTACAAACTTAGGATACACCCCCTGGAACATCAGACGTCACGCAACTTATGTACTCAAGAAGGTATGCACATACATTTAAATGGATAATCCAGGTAGGGGTTACAAGTATATTTGTGAACATCGACCTCAACTGCTGAATCTTTAGCTGTGAGTGCCTGCTGTCTAAAGGAAGTGATGGGGTGGGGAGAAAAGGGAAAATTGTAGCACAATGGAGTTGTGCTGTTATCTATACAAACAGCTTGATCCGAATCTGATTTTACAGAACTTGTGGCAAAATATTTTCGTAGCATACTGTCTGTTTTCACACACCACCGTATTGTAAGAATATGATAACTGTGACGCTACAGTCAGAACCTACTTCCTTTGACTGTTTGAACAAATGCCACCTTTCAGAACACTGTTTGTGGTGTCAGATTACGAATGTTTCTGAAGTTTTTTCTTTAGATTTTTCCAGTCCTTCACTCCATTTTCATTGAAAGCGGGGTCTTCTAACTTCTGAAAAAGTGTCTGCAAGGAAAGCAGAAAACCTGTTGCATTATCATCAAGGTCCAAAATACAGGATTTAGTTGCATTTCAATGTCATTCGAGGAGACAATGCTTGGCAGGTTTAACGTCCATTCTTCCCGTCGAAAGTTTACGGTAAGAGTGCAGTTTTTTTTTGTGCAAATGTACCTTATGAAATACGTTGAATGCCCCTTGATTATAAGTATGATAGTAAGTGCGTGTTTAGAAAAAAATAATATATGTAGCATCCCTGAGTGGTTTCAAGGTCTGTTTTGTGCTATAAATTATTATACAGTACAAGTTCTCAAAAAGATGCAGGAGAATGAATCCGGTTTACAGCTTTTATTTGTGTCCGTCAGTCCGACTATTTTTCAAACTCAACACAATGAATGAAACTTAGTATTCAGACTCACTATTAACAGTAATACAAAAAAATGGCAGTCTTAATTATATATATATATATATATAATCAAATGTGTATGTATCTTACTGTACATTGTTGGGTTCAATAAATGCAGCCGCCTATGAATGCAGAGACAGCTACAGTAATTGTAGCCTGCTTGAGAATTGTCAGAAACACGTGACCAATAAGTCCAGGTTTTCAATAAAATAAAATAAAATGTATGGTTGAATCCACTCACTTGCAATGCGTTTGTGACTGGTGAATAAGTGTCTGGATTCTTGATCCTTAGGATTTCTCTGTCTTAGTTCCCTTCAACCTAACCTACCAATTTACTTATCTGTCAACAAAATTTTTGAAAGGTAAATTAAATACAATTTTTAATTCAATATTTAAAAGTTTATAAAAAGGTTACAGCACTCTTTAAAAGCTACCTCGTGTCATTTTTAGAATCACAAAAAACAGTTAAACATTAAAATACTCTCCTTAGTTGAACTTAAGTTGCATCTAAATGCAAACATCAATACATTTATTGACTTAAAATTAATTTTAAAAGGTTCCAGTCAACAAAGCATTTACTTCATCCAGAGACATTACATTAAAATTAAGCATTGTGCGTTTTTTTAAATTTTTTATGTTTGTCACTAGAACAGTGGTATTAGGGAATAGCTTGGCAAACAAATCTTAATTTGTGCTACAGTATGACGTGCAAAGACAGGTTCTCCAGTTAAGTAGGTTCACGCCAGTCTTTTTACTTTATTATAAGTAAGCTTGTTCTTGCAAGAAACCCACATTTCAGTGATTTCATGGAATCATTTCCCAAAATCCAACAGAGAAAATGAAGGAGCATCTTTGTTGATATGCCCTGAGGAGAATGAAGGCTTTATTTAGCTCTGAACTCGATTTTGAAGCAAGTGTAACATTCTGAATTATTTTATTATTATATGTCTAGTTTCATTACACTAAATACATCCCTTTCAGATAAAATATGGACAAACTTTCTTCAAAAGCAGGCCCAGGATCTACCCATT